>JBDJHY010555032.1:0-27235 GCA_039654485.1 Withania somnifera
GTAGGCCACAGGCCTAAAGAATAAGCAGATTGGGGACTGACTTATTTTTTAAAAAAAAACTTTCAAAAAAACACATGAAGTGGAAATATAGTCAAATTATAACACTCCATCTATAAAATATATATGTAATCGATATTCCGGACTCAACATAATAAATGAAAGATGAGTTAGAGTTGTATGGGCTGATTAAGGTCCAACAAAGCAATAATTACAAAGGAATTCCAACTGTAAAACTTCTTTGAAGCCGACATATCGATCACTGCAAGTCATAAATGACTTGGGGAAATTACAGAAATGCTCTAAACACAGAAGAATTATGGGAATCATGGAAATGGCCCTGAGGGACAATAAATATACACCAATAAAGAAATTTTCATATGAGAAAGTTAAGAAGAAGGAGTACCAAAGTTTGGATTGGTAAAAATACAATACCCATACGATTCTTCCGAACTCCCAATGATCTTCTAAACTATACCACACACATAACGAACTCCAATAACAAAAATATTTCTAGACCCGATGCATTTACATCTTTTCTTAATACATGCCTCAAGATGAATGACATAACTAACCAGTTATCCAGTCCAGATGACTCATACAAAAATTATATTGGAGTTTTTTATATAACAACGAGGCATGAAGATGTGGGTGTACTTCGATTAATTCAAAAAATAGGGCCAATCTATAGGAAATCCTACTAAGTTTCTCTGTGATTTCGTACGACCCTAATTAATTTTGCAATTATCGAGTCAAAGTGCAGCCTCCAATTTGCAGGTACCCTCTCTCTACTTTGTGCTATCTGAAGTCTAACATATACGTATGAGTCTCTCCATAGTGTCTCAGATAAAATTAAAAGCCGAAGGTCAAATCTCCATACTAATGTACCTACCAATCGGTGAACTAGCCTACTATACAAATCCTAGAGTGTTTCTACCTAGATGCTAAAATTATAACTGCTATTGTAAGAGAATCCTGCTAAAGACAAATGTTGATCCCTGCTACCATTGAAATGAAAAACACTAGCCTGAAGCATATCTTGAAGTATCGGGATAGTCTACTCAAACTACCTGCTTGTTTGTGGATGAAGAGTTGTACTCAAAACTACCCATGTACCCATTTCATGTTGCACAGTCATGCAGAATTGTAAGTAAAACTATGTACCCTTGTATAATAATGTATAGGTTGGCAGCCAATGTAGATGAAGAATTTTTGTAACATACAAGGTAGCAAATTTCAGCATTATAAGAAGATGAAGTTGGTAAAAGTGAATAGATTTGGTCAATCTCTCCATGATGACCCATAGAAAATCATGGCCAAAAAGTACACAAGAGTTCCAAAAAAATTCAATGCTAATATGCTTCAACTTCCACTTAGGAATAGGGAGTCATTGTAACACACCGCCTGGACTGCGTGCTTGAACCTCACCCGCCGACCGTTCTAACATTAGGAACCAACTCTAAATGGCACCACCTGACACTGGATAGCAACTTCAGTCATATAAAGCTTTATCAAAACTAAACTTCAACCTCAAAATCTAGGGCACAAGCCCACAATATACCATTGGCATCAAAAAAATCTACTTGTATTGGATATTAGTCTGTGGGTGAAAAATTAATACGGTACTGACTTTGGTACAGTCAATATACTCAACACTATAATGATCCGTGAATGCTTCAAAATAAACCCCATACAAAGTGCCTCTATTACTTTTTTTTTTAAAAAAAAAACTAGTCTTCCATCTACAAATCATGAGCGACACAATTTATCTCATACGTATTAAAATACTTTAAACATAAGCTATAACTTTCCTATTCTACATCAAATCACTATCCGTGCAGACTTTAACCATCCATGTCAACTTTAACCATTTACTAATCTTACACCCTTTATTAACCATTCGTTGAGCCTGAATGAAGGAAATTACCTTCGTAGGATATGATACCTTAGTATCCTTTCAATTTAACCTAAGGACACTAGGAATAAAAAAGATAAATATGGGGAAAAAATTCGAATCAAAAGACAACATAATAATAAGAATGTCAATCCATGCAAGAATCACGTCAAAATCTACCATATAGAGGATAATTAGGTTTATAGACATGTCATACCCTAATAATGTCTTAATATAAGATAGGTACACTAGATCAACAACTAGAGAACCATTAACCAAAGTAGAAATATTAATAGGAACAACAAGACAATCATATAATATAATAAGACCTGAAGAAAAATATGCAGAAACACTAGGGTAAATAGAACTAGGATAAAAAATATTGAAGCATATTGATGGAACACTGGGATGATACCTGTATAACTACATCAGAAACCACTACCTCAGTTCTACTTGGGAACATATAGCACTGAGCTCCACCATCACCTGACTGGATCACCCCGTTACAACCTTGTACCTTTTTGCTGCACACCTTGACATCTAGTTAGAGGTGTTGCTTCCCTAGAACGAATCTATGAAATGAGTTGTTCACCTCTCTTCCTAAATTGTAGGAAATCCATCCATATGTTCTCGAGATCATCGCAAGAAAAATAACCTAGGGACCATAACTTACTAAGATAAACCAAAAGAAACTGAATGGCCATAAGAGTATGAAAACCTCTATTAAGAAGCATAAGAAGTGTGTGCTTGATAGAAGGAGTATAATACGTAATCCCCATCCTTGGACACCATTGAGCCGTATAAACTAGACTGTTATGCTGCGGGAGAACACCCTTTCTAAAAGAGCCTCTACCTCCTTGAGGCACTAGTATAATGATTAAATATGTGGGACCTCTTGTCCCTAAATTCCCCTAACTCCTCCCGATGCATGAACTTGTACTCTTCGGCTACCTTGACCACTCTTCAAAAAGTATCTTACAACTTAGCTGTAAGGAACACTGCCTCTTGAATTATGAAACTCAACCCTATACAAAATATCTGGATCCTCTCCATTTTATTTGGTAAGATTTCCATAACATTAACAGATAAGGCATAGAATCCGATCTCATACTTGGTCGCTGAAATCCCATCTTGGGTAAAATTCTCAAACTGATGTCTCTACCCTCAATGCGAGGAACAGACTATTAAGAAAAGACTGAGCAAAAAATTCCCAAGTAATAGGAAGAAATCATGTGGGTCCCAAATCAACATTAGAATGCCACTACTTCTTGAAGGGGACACATATATACAAAGTTGTATAGTCAACACTGTGTGACTGAACCATCCCCATACTCTGAAGCCGAATATGGCTACCCACAAGAAACTCATATGCATCCCCATTCTGTCCCCCCCCTAAACTGAGGTTGGTCTATTTTTTATAACCTCGCAAATCCCCTCTGCTTATCATCTGATTTCACTTTTGCAACTACACTCATGGAAGCTAAACTTTGAAAATGCATACCATAATATCTAGCTGCAACCATTGTTGATGCACTAGGCCCTAAAACACTAGGATATGTTGTTAATTTAGGGTCTAAGCCTAGACCTGGTCTGTTAACTTCGAGGAGTATCACCTAAACTATCACTATGATCCAAACCCTCAAAGATACCTAACATTAGAATTAGGTTTTTCCTATGGATAACTGCAACTCCTAGTGGAGCCTGAACTAGGCCTACCTCCTTAGTAACAATATGATCAATATCAACCTTATACAATGGCTCTGCAGACTATGGCCTATTAGGGTCTAGAGAAACATATACTTTAGTAGTCCGGCCTCAACCACACTATTTTTTTCACTCACATGCTCCAGTAGATGTAGCAGATGCGGAAGTTAGGATGAGCTCATCGTCTTTGTCAATAGTAGCACGTATTCTTACCATCTGAGAGAAAACAAACAGAAACTCAATAATTCAATTGAATTAACCACATGTGATAAGAAATATACAAAGAATGTTTTGTAATATCCCATAGCCTTTCTAAGAGAGTGAATGGACATGTATGTACTGAAATCTTAGTATCTTTATCTCCAAGCAAGTAAAAACCGTGGATTCATCTCATAATTTCCCCAATTCTTTATCTTGAAGTAGGTACAAATGTCGGCTTTATCTCTTAATTTTGCTGTCACGTATCTTAAAAACAGATTTAATTTTCCATAAATAGTCAATAATTCAATACAATCGATTTGTATATGCAAAAATAATCATTAAAAGGAACACTATAATATTACAACCTTACTACATCAAAATGATAAGGTAGTTATATAAATTTAGAGAAATCCATTCAACAAACATTTTTCTTACTTTATCCATTCACAAATCAACTGTACACACATCAATGCTTGTTATCTCATTAATTCAGGACCCACATTTTCATGACTTATTTTCAAATGATTTAAATATAAATGCCTCGAAAGGAGTACAAAAAGCGTCAACTTGTTTTAAAAATAAGTCCCAAAACTTAAGTTAAAGTCTTGCCATTTCGGTAGCCTCTCAAGAAGCCCAATCTGATCAAATATAGATTCCACGTAAGAAAATAAAATCATAGACACCCATGATACTATGCTTATACTTATGATTAAAAAATTTCAAACCAAAGAACCAAGAAAATAACTAGAACTTTATTTAAAAAGAATGCTATTCATTACTTACAAAGTTCAAATATGTAATTTTGTTTAAATCCTAGTTAAGGTCGGCCTTCAAAACCTCAAAATATCATTCATTACCTTAGCTAAAAAATCCTTAAATTACCCTCTTTAGATCAACAATTTTAAGATAACAATTATTAAATAATCATTGGAGAATATTAAAATATGAGTGTAGAAATTTTCCCAACAATGAATTGTCAAAAATCATCTTTTAAATAGCCCCAAAATAAGTTGTCAAGCTTTACCGAGCAATAGAGGAAATAACAAAAGAATTAACTATTTAAAGCTGCCAGGTACAATCTTCTTCGAGGATCTGTCCCTCCATAGTTAGTGTGATGGTGCCCAATATGATGGTTCCATCTCAAACATATAGAGATTTCCACTCATCTAGCCCCAGTTTTCTTTTTGTGAATGTAATGGGCTTATTGTGAATGTGAAGAGTAAAACCCCTAACTCTTTGCGAACATGGTCAAGCCCCTGCGAACGTGAAGAGTAAAATTCCACCTCACAGGATCTACTTCACCAACAAAAAATCAGCAATAATTAAAATTTCGTCTGGAACATCAAAATTCATTCAGAACCCCATAAACAGATACCAAATATGCAACAGACTAAAATCAATATTTTGGACTAAGACGAATCATCAAATCTTGGATTCGAGATCTTCTTGATCAATGTTGGATAAAGTTAACTATAGACTTGATAAACTACAAATCAAACAAAAAGATAAAAATGTCCCAAAGCCCTCAAAAGTTGAATCAAACCTTTTTTTAGGTAAAAACTCACCTTCCAAAACTATAAAATCGATAGAATTCAAAATCAACTATGACCTAAACCTTTCATATATTTTATCTGAATGTACAAATGATATTGAAAGCCTCAACATCCAAATCAAAGATCCACCTAGACTAAAAATCATAATTCAAAAATCATAGAACTAAAAAAATTCCATTCTAAACTCTAGATCTCTGGATGTTGACCAAAGGCAATCATACTAACTTTTAAATCTCTAAAATATTAATATTTCACAAAACTCAATCAGACCAGTCATTTGTGAACCAACCAAACCAGCATGTCATAACATAAGCAACTATCGGGAGAGAAAAACAGTCATTTGCATAAAAATAAGAAATAACCTGTAAGATCGCTATAATTTGAAAGCTGATGTTAATAATTTATTTCGTGTGAGTGCCAAGAAACGATAGAAGAAGTTAGTGAGGATGCTAAAAGTTGTGATATAATAAAATGATCAAGAAGGATAAAAAGGTGATACAAATGAAATGATTTGAAGTTGATAATTGTGATCAATTTCTCACGAATGATTATCAGCTGAGTGATCAAAGGTCACAGTTTGGTTTTAACAAATTCAAATCAAAACTAAGTAACACAATTAAATAAAATGAATTGTACTTCTTACGTTCATTTATTAAATGAACGTCATAATTAAAACTTATTTATTTAACGAAATGACTATAAGATTTTTATCCACTTTATTCACTTGATTAAATATTATAGATCGTAACATAATTTCTTTCATATTCTATGAAAATTATAACCACAACAACAAAATCAAAAATAAATTATAATGTTGATGAAGAAGAAGATAAAAGTACCATTAGTCTTCTTCAAAATAGAAAAACTTCAATCAAATCCAATTAACCAACAACCAAACTTATAAATTTGTATTATATTTATATTTTTTTTCTTAGATAATTAAAATGATCTACGAAATTAATTTTCTTTTAACTTAAACTGAAAATCGATCTAAACCAAACTATAAACACCACAATGAAGAACAGCATGAGAAGCTAGCAATGAGGATCAAAAAATTATCAAGAAGTACTAAAAGGTAGTATAATTACAAAATTTGAAAGTTAATAATGATGATCAATTTCTTATGAATCAGAAAACCAGAGAGAATCTAGAAACGATGCTAAAAAATAGTGATACCCTAAATTGATATAGAAAGACAAAAAAAAGAAACGGATGTTCATAATTCGAAAGTTGATGGTAATATTATGAATGATCATGCACAACAGAAAGAAGCCAACAAATGATTTTTAAAAATGATAATGCAAGCGAATAGTCTAAAAATTCAAAAAAGTGACATAAATGTGTAAAATTTAAAAGTTAATGGTGATGATGATGATCAAATTTAAATGTATGGTCAAGAACAACAACTATAGGCTAACGATAATGCTCAAAATTGATCATACAAGAAAATAATCAAGAATTACAAAAACGTTATATGCTTGTGCAAGATTCGAAAGCTGATAATGATTATCAATTAAAAGGAACAAAAGAAAGAAATGAATTTGATGCTAAAAATTGTAACGTAAGAAAATAGTAAAAAACTGTAAATCGTGACACAAAAGTGCAAAATTTGGAAGTTAATTATAATGATCAATTTCTTATGAATGATTAAAAACAACTGAAAGAAGCTAATTTTGATGCTAAAAGATGGTAATGAAAGAAAATGATCTACAATACTGTGCTGATAGTTTTGTTTGGATTGATTTAGAGGTAAAATTAAAACCAAAAAAACTTTAGTGGGTTTTTAAATTATTAAAAGTAAATTGAACAAAATATAATTCATGTCCATCTATCTTGTTGTTGTCAGTTTGATTCAATTATTTATGTTCTTAAGAAATATAATGATATTTCTCTCTTTTATTTGTTTTTATAAAATTTGAAAAGAGTTTTTTATTGTTTTTGAAATTATAATTTATTATTAACCTTTTATCATGGTGGGAATATATCTTTTTTAAACTACGAAAAATGTCTTAATATAAATATATCTTTAATCAATGACATAAGGTTGACGAGAAATACAAAAATATGTCAAAGTAAATCTCATATTGGTTTCTTTAAATAAGGGTTTTGGTGTGAATATCATTATAATCCCCATAACTATGCTTTAAAAATCCAACTCCCTTAATTTTTAATGACATACTTTTTCTTCTTACCATATATAATTTCTATTTTACTCTTGTCATTTTTAATCAACTTCTAACTAATAACTTGTTATATCATTGCCACAACCCCAAAAAATTGGTTTTGTGAAGGAACCTACCTCGACCAAACCAATGGTAGGTCAGATGAAAAATAATAATTCAGCAATAATGTAAAAAGTAAGAAACTAAAGTAAGAAAAACATACAAAATACTTCGAAATATTTTATTACAATACCATAAGTCAGCCTTAATCAATCTATATTCTGAAAATCTTAATAATAAATGTACAAGAGCTAGTAACATCAGAATCTGATAAAACAAACTATTAACATCAGTGTCTGGATGTAACTAGTAGAAAATAAAAGTAAACCTCGATAATGACAAATCTATGATATGCGAGGAGTTATCCATATATCCGAATTAAGCAACTCTACTTTATCAAGGTCCACGAGGATGATTGGTGCCATGATATGCACTAAAGTGATAGAGAAAGAGTAGAATGACTACGAATTACTGGTATCCAGTAGGAATCATAGACCTACCAAGCTCAAGTGGTTACCACATCAAGCATGAATGTTACTTTGCACCTGCAAGCAGATGATACCAACCGTGCAATATATCACAACATGATAATAACATATGCAAAAAATATTCTATGAATGTTATGGTCAATGTCTACCGTTACACACCTTCTAAAGTGGAATGCCTTGAGGAGATCGATGGAGGATACACGAGATTCATGTACCACGTCTGGTCTCGATCTGGTCTTTTACATCTAAACTACGCAGAATCAAATCGAATCTGTTTTTGTATATGGCCTAGACTAGGACTAGGTCTTAATATTTTTGCCCGGACTAAAACTGGGGCTAGAACAGTATTTTGCTTAGAAAACCAATCTTCCGGATACAAACTATTCTTATTCGTAGTTGTATGAATTTACCATGCACATAGACATATGAATCAAATCACATGCAATAAATAAATATAAAGAAAGAAGTTTCAAATCAAACTCCATGCTTTTGGGTTATATTAAGAGATTTTATTCAAACTTTCCCGTAGACAATAATGTTTCATCTTCCATATAATGGCTTCCACTATGAAATAGTTATCTTCAATGATATACAAGCCAGTCATTATACATATATATAAATCTATTTATCAATACGATCATGGGCACCATGATATACAACAATCCGATAGGTTATCTTTTGTTTTTATACAAAATGATCATTTTACGTTTTTTCTTATTTGAATAATGATATTAATTTACTTTTTCATTTGTTTGGTAGAAAAATCAGAGTATTTGCACTGGTTTAGTGTGCATTTTGTCTTTTTAGAGAGTTTAGAAGTCAGTAGGTTTGACTATTCGAAGATTTAAAGATCAGAGTAGAATTATGTTAGTTATATCAGTTCTGAAAGACTAATTTTTGTCTATGTGGACTTTTGATTTGGGTCTTGGGGATCTATTTTGATTTTGAGTATTTAATATATGATGAGATAAAGTTTAGAGGGTAAAATGACTTTGATCAACATCTGGTCAAGACGATCCTAGATTAGTGATTATATAGTTTTGTTGAGTCGGGATTCTCATTTTTAGTATACATATATGATCTGCATTTGAGGGGTCCCAATAAAATTTCAAGGGTCTATTTTGAGGTTTCACACTTCTTTGTTAACTGTTGGGTTGTTGATATCTAGTTCGGCCATATTCCTTCTTTTAATTTTCATGGTAGGAATCGCATGGACAAAGAAATAGCATGTTTCCCTTTGCATTAACGAAGGTGTAGCCGATCTAGGTTGGGAATAGTTCTTCATCATATCCCTAATGAACCTTTCTGTGACATCCTTGGTGCTGGTAGTTTCCAAAGAGGGCATTATGGTTTATCTGGACAAAGTACATTCAATTTGGGATTGGTTAAAGCCTACATCACCTAAGAAAGAGGAGTTTCATTCGATTAGATGGTTATTACAGACTATTTGTGTAAGATTTCACTTGCATTGTGGCTCTGTTGACTCAATTGTCCAGAAAAGTCTTGTGTTCCAGTTGTCCATGAGTGTGAGGTGAACTTACAAAATCTAATGGCCTTGTTGACTTTAGCACCTATATTGACCTTGCATATGGAAGGTGAAGGTTTTATCGTGTCACGGCCCAAAAATGGTTGCGATGGAGACTATCTCAACCTCCACAATACGTAAGCCAACACCCAAAAGAAATTAAAATTAAAATAAAAAAGTATACAGAGTTTAAGCGAGAAGAGTGAACAGTATCTAAATACAATAATAACCCTAAAATCTGGTTGACTAATATAAGCCTATAAATGTATGAAAATAACTTCACAAAGAACAGTCTAAAATTGAAAATGGAAGATAAATGAAATGTCCTTCAAGGCTATTTTTATGATTTTCGCAAATTTTTCTGTGTTTAAATCATCTTGGTATCTTCCCATTATTATTTATGACTTGTTGGGACCGATATTTCGGCTCCCTGATAGTTTTATAGCTCAACTTCTTTATATTTATAGCTTTTTTGGGCCTTACTCAGCTTCTATGATCTCAATCATTGTTTCACCGGTTCTATTGAGTCTTAAATATCGATTACATGAAGATTTCATATATGTTTTTCCAAAACCAAACTCCATTTTTATAGCTCAATTCCTTTATATTTATACTTACTCAGCTTGTATGATCTCAATTGCTATTTCGTCAGTTCTATTGAGTCCAAAATTTCAATTTCATAAATATTTCATATATGTTTTATCGAAATTGAACTCAATTTGAGCCTCAATTGATTAAATTGAGGATGGCTGGGCGCTATAAAGTGTCAGTCGTATATGTTATGCCTAGTGTGCATCGCAATAACAAGGCTGAGGGCCATGATCATAGTAAGTGAGGTGGCCAGGGGTCACAATTACATGGCCTGCTCCCCGATCATGGACTTACTTGGTAGGCGTATGTATTCCCTTTTTTATTTTAGGACGAATTTTCTTTGTAGCCTAATAAGTAGTATTAAGAGTCCAAATCATGGTTTTGATGTGTGGAATTGTGTTCTAATGATTCTATGATCATTACTAGGGGTAATTCTTTATTTCTCTTTTTTCTGTAAAATTTTCTATATTACACAGACTTTCTAGGATTGCTTCTTCATTTTCTTCCCTTAGTTAGAGCCCAATTTTGTACAGCATGATATATGAGTTGTGATCTATGTCTTGGTATAATTATTATATTTCATAGAGTTATGAGGGTTTACGAACCTATTTTTGGTTGACCCCGCTATTTATATAGAAATATTTATCCTGATTTAATCTTTTTGACTCATAAATTACGTTTTTGCTACATTTTTGTGGTGCCAAACTCGTTCAGGATTCTTGGCTTCTTCCAGCATAATTTTTAAGGTTTTTTCCATTAATAGATAGTCTACGGTCTACTTTCTTTATACTAAGTATTAGTGTGGTATATTTATTGTAAAGTGCAATCTCGAGTCTAGGATTACTAGATGGAGTTCCATTATGTTTATTCTTTTGGTCCATGGTCTATTCAGTTGGGTTGTAGCTTAGTTACATGTCCTGGGGCTAGTGTCTGTACCCGTATATTCGTTGTTGACTCTGTAACATTGTATGGTTATGGGAAGAGTATAATCTTTGTCGTTTAATTTCTATACACTGACTCAGGAACGTACATTGATATTGGGAGGGGATTATACTAGTTTGTAGATCTTAATATCTATCCCCTAGATTTATATGGTGGTTTTAGGGTCGATCTAGACTACAAATTGTCTGTGTTGGGCATGCATTAATGTTTTTAATATAATTAGGATTTTGACAATATGATAATCAGAAAGGGATATCTCATCTACTATATTATAATTTCCACGACTGTGCTAATGAGCAGTATGGAGCTATTTTTCTCACAATATTGATCCAATTTTCTTAGAGTCAATATGTTTTATGGGTTTTGCCTACGAAGAGACAATTGGATTTTAGTAACATCTATTTTTTCTTACATGGATGGACTTGAAATTTTCTATTGAGATATGATATATGGGTAAGAGTGAGTTTTGGCATTTCTGTATGATAACTATGCAACTAGTTGGCTCTTTTACCAGGATATTGTACGTGGGATTATATCTCTCCACGGACCGTCCGACCTGGGATGCTATACCTGAGGTATGTTGCATGTCATGGGAAGGGGTATGAGAGATAAGTGTAAGGTAAATACATCCATGGGTCATGTTCCCAGCAGAGTCATGTATCAGGAAGGGTGTGTACGGGTATTGTTACTTTTCAACACCCCTTTGCATTACATTCTTCACGCTTGGTTGTACTCTTCGAGCTTACGGGGGAAGTACCTTTGGGTTACCTATATGTTGATGTGGTTTGTTTCTATATATGATTTTTAGAGTTGTTTTCCTTTCTTTATTTGCAATTAGATTTGTTTATTACTTTTTTAGTATTCCCTTCGGTGGTTACTTGTTGTGTCATTCATGATGGAGCTCTAGGTACGTGTTGTGTTGGTCATGATTTGTTTATGACTTAGGAAAACTATATGAAAAAACTGTTAATTTTACTTTCGATATGCTTATTAGCTGTTTTTGTGATTACTCCATCTTTAACTAATGTTGTATGCTAGTGCCTTCATAGGTTATGATCGCACTTTATGTTTTTTTGCTTACTATTTCCTTGTCGGTTTATGAGGCCTACTAGGTACTCATTGTTTTTTATACTCACTCTATAGTTATTGATCTTTTTTTGATGAAGGTCCTAGTATGAGATTTCAGGGAGGACACCATGTTGCGAGGTAGACTGGTGCCATTTCAGAGATACGGTGAGTAGTTGGCATCCTTGCTGACCAATTCTCCTCATTTAAGAAATTCATCCTAGTATGGATCTAGGATATCATTCATGTAATTTTTTCCTCATTGTGGATTGTATTTTATACTTTTATGTATATATATGCTATACAACTACTATACTATGTTTTGGAGAGTTATTTTTGTTTTGTTCTTCTATTTCTTCACTTAATCTCCATTCTATTTTTCATTTTATTCTGGGACTGGCCCATTGCTTTATGCTCTAGGCTAGGTTAAGGCTTGTCTATTGGTAAGGTGTATCAGATCTCTTGGTTCACCGGTGTCTATAGATGTCGGAGCAATTGCTTTGAAGAGTATCATAGATTGGTATGTTGACGTCTCTATCCTATATTTAAGAGCATGAGACTCTCACTTCTTGACTCCTTACGTGCATTGTATGTTCATTGTGTTTCGTATCATCTTATTCAACTCTAGTCTTTCTAGATAGATAGAAAAAGGACCTCAATAGAACCAGTGAGATTCTCGCACACATATCTGGAGATTTATAGTTAACATTGAGCATCATAAGACCAAATCATCTAACGCAGCGTATGGGAGTCACCTGGGCTATATAGATATAAAGGGTGTAAGACTTATTTAGAGTATTAGATTGGCACTCTGTGTGATGTAGGGAACTTAGTATCAGCAGGACAAACCCCCAGATAAATCTTTTGGTAGTTTGTAGACTTTATAGAGGCTTGCCGTAAGACCAATAGGGTAGATGGTCAGGATGCATGCCGAACGACAATTTGTTGGTACTAGTTAATCTCTGGTCGGAGGGATGCAAATCCTAGGGGTTGTTTTATATGTAGCGTGTTCAGATATGAGGCCATGGATTGGCCCCTTACTGTGTTCTTAAGTAATAGAATCTTTGGTTGAGTAGCTAGGGTTCAGGTTAGGGTTATCTTATTTTACCTTTGAGTTCTCAGAGTGATTCTAGTGATACCCAATTTATGAGTGAATAGACATAGATTTCAGTGGAAGCAACAGATCTAGCTGGGTCAGGCCTGTCATTTTGTTTAGATATTTTTTCAGTCAACTAAAAGAGGCCAGGGTACTGAAAGAAAACAACCCATCTGGGTACATCTCTAGGTCTGTAGGGTCTTTATGAATGTGGTGAGCTAGGCTATTTATCTAGAGAGTATCCGTAGGGCTGGCCCACATAGTCAACGGTGAATATAGACCCAACTCAACAAATAGTTAAAGAAGATGGTGGTATTAGTTGTTCTTGTTATGCTTGCAGAGGGATTGGTTTTTGGGCCAGGGAGTGCCCCTGTTGTGGATGCCTTAATCAGACTGGTCAGCAGAGTCTTTTAGCGGTTTCTCATCCTTTAGTTTTTTGATTTAGTAGGGTGTTATGGGTGAGCTACATTCGAGCTCTATTTATGACACAATTTTATTTTATTCCCTGTCTAGTTTCCTTATGTCGTCTTTAGCTTGACCTGGCTTATTTCTTTCTTTCTCTCATTATGCTAGATTGAGTGAACTTACCCTTGTTGATGTAGAATCATAGACTAGGTTTAGACCTTGGTTGTTCGTGGCCTTCTTTTATATGTTTCTTTGTTGGCACTTGTGTTGTGATTCTTATTGGATGAGTTGTCTTATCATTCAGCATAGGGAGGAGCCTGTGGTTCCTTATTATGTTGGGGTTTCTATGACACAGAGATGGAGTCTTTTTATTAGATGGGCCTTATTGTATCCTTGATGATATGATCACCCTTGTATTGTCTTACTCTTAGTGATGGATATTGCTCATAGGGTCCTTTTGTTTCCCGTGTATGAGCAGCGAGCTTTTTAGTGGTGGATCCTAGTGATGTTTTTGATTTTTTTTAGCTAGTTTAGCCTATTGATATTGTGAGATAGTGGCCTTAGTGATTTTGTTGAGCATGGACACGTTAACCTGTCCTCCCTATATACTGGATTTTGAATCGTGATTATTCCTTGGTTGTGACTAGTATACCTTGGAAGGGTGATAGGGGTATTTAGACCCTTGCCGATTGATATTTTTGTTATGTCCCCGTCAAGAGTTAGCTCATCAAGAGTACTTATTAACCTTGCATGTTTGATGTTTCTTCATCCATGAGGGTAGATGCCCTATTATCCTATGATGACTCTTTTCAACCATGAGTTGCTCGGTAGCTCTAGTTTATGACTATGTTAGTTATTGAGAACCAGAGTAGGTAACTCTTGTGAGTAAATGTATCACTCCTTCTATTATATTTTCCCCCGATTCTGGATTTATTTTCGAAGGCTATTATTATCCTTCACTCGTGCTTGGTTTAAATGATGTTTTAGCTCTTGCCTTTCGGGTCCCTTAGTTATGTTTTCTAGTGGTTGGTGTTTGTGCTCGCAGGCATGTAACTATATTTGTAGATGACAATGCTTCTTTACTAATGGATCGAGGTGTTGAATTCCAGAGAATTTCATATGTTAGGTTTTGTGATTCATTCTTAGTGTTAATCTCTTGATGCTTCCATGTTAGCGTGGTCCTTGTAAGTAGATACTAGTTTGGTTTTTTTTTTTTCTGGAATTCTTGTGTACAGACTAGTGATTGGTTTATACCAGTTTTGTGTTTAGTTTTGGGATTGTGTCCTTTATATGAAAGTTGGGAAGCTCTCATGTTCCGAGTTATGAATAATTGGCTTCACGAAGTTGAGTAGTTAGAATTCATTATTGTTCTTAGTTTGTGATGACCACAGGTTTCAGGTATCTTTTTTGTTGCGCGATGGCTTGGTATGTTACACTTTTTGATATTAGAAGACAACAATAGAGTTTAGAGTCATGACTTGAGGTTATTGTCAATATGTGAGTAGAATGATAAAGTACCTTGGGGTGATCGTTCCCTTGTGTTTTAGATGTCTTTTTAGGTTGATTACCGGTTGATTTTCAGGATTGTTGGGTTAATTTTGATGATCAAGGTTCAGATAGCAATTCTAATTTCATTCCCTTGGTAGTAAGTAAAGTTGATTAATCGGTTGGTATCAGTTTTTTTTGGGTTCTTAAGTTCGTGATATGGTTGGTTGATTATTTTTGGAGGTTTTAGGTTTCATGATTTGGTTTAGATTGGTCTTCATGGCCCATCATACCTGATATCCCATACACTTTGGCATAGTGGAGATGTGAAGAGAGCCTTGCTAAATTTATGTTCAGGAGGTCCTTTTCTTACATGAGATCCTAGTTCTGATTGGATCATTTGTATACTTAGGATATATTACAAGCTCATATCCTAAATTTCAGTGATAGTTGGTTTTGACATGTAGACTTGGTAGAGCTTTATATGATGATAATGTTATTCTAGTATTCAGAGGACACCATTTGAAGGTTGGTATGGTAGGTGCTGCAAATTGCCGATTGGTTTGTATAATTATGTTCGGACTTAACCTCAGACTTTAGATTTGATTTGGAACGTTACATAGAGAGGTAGACTTATTCGAGATATATTACAAATACAACAAAGTAGATAGAGGGGTTGTGCAGACTGTAGAATTTGGCTTCTTGATTTAGTGCTAGGGACTTGGTATTTTTGTAGATTTGTTTAGCCACGTGAGATCACAAGAGAATTAGAAAGGTTTTCTATAAATTGTCCCTACCTTCAGAGTTAGTAGCCGTTTTCCCTATTCATCCACGCCTTCATGCATCATTATTATCTACTAGACTCCTCCTATTTATTTCATTATGATCAATTAATTTGATGACCAATTAGTTTGTGTTAAGTAGCCTGATACCATTATTGGTAAATATGTGAGATAGTTCAAGTCCAAGCATATTTCTTTTATGAGAATTTGCTGGGTGCGTGATCCAGTTTAGGAGGACATTGGAAAGCAAAGAGAGTCGTGTAGATCTTTAATTTTATTTGTTTCAGACATCGAAGGAAAAGATCTTCTTAACTTTCGTAGAACAAAATTTTCTTTAGTAGTGGATATTATAATCGACCTCAAGTCCATTTTTGTGATTTCCATAGTTCGGCCTATAGTTCGGCTCCCTAGAAGTTTTGTAGCTTAATTACTTTATATTTATAAATTCTTAGAGCCTTAAATAGCATATATGATCTCAAATCTCCATTTCATCAGTTCTGTTGAGTTTGAAATATCTATTACTGGAATATATCATATATGAATTGTCAAATCTGAACTCTATTTTTATTATGAGCCTCAATATTTAATTGAGGATGGTTAGGTGCTAAAATTCCGCAATCGTATAGCCTTAGCTGCTATTGCGTAGGACATTCCTAGTGTGCATTATGATAGCAGGGTTGAGTGTCGTGATTGCGGTAAGTGAGGCTTCCAGGGGTTGCTATCTCGTTTATATGGCCTGCTCCGCAATCGCGTGACTGACTTGGAAAGCGTAGATATATTTCTCTCTTTCATATCTTAATGAAATCTAGAGCTAAACCATTGGTACTAGGAGTCTAATTTATGGTTTTGATCCATGTAATTGTGTTCTAGTAATTATACGATCTTTTCTAGGGGTAATTTTTTGTTTCTTATTTAGTTGTAAGGTTTTTTATATTAAAAAAAACTTTGCAGGGTTGTTTATTCATTTTATACCATTAGTTTGAGCTTAATTTTGTACCACGTGATATATGAGTTGTGATCTACGTGTTGGTATAAATAATATATTTTTTTGAGCAATGAAGGTTACAGACCCATTTTAGTTTGAATTTTGACCCCTCTATTTATATAGAAATATGGATCTCGATTTACTCCACTTTACTCGTCGATTATATTTCCCTTGAGTATGTGCTGGTACTTAGGAGTTTTTTTTATTATTTCCTATCAATTTACCTTGCCTGTTACCCGAGTATGATATGATTTTCTATTGAAGTAAAGATTGGCACCTGGCCTGTGTATATTTCTCCCTACCATATTCATGACCACAATGGTCCCAGCTCAGCTTTGAGACTTAGGTGTTCAACTGCAGGATTTTCTTGATAGATTTTTATCCATCCTATTGTGTTGCTATGGGGTATCTCAGTGTTTTTTATAAAGAAAAAAGACGGTTCTCTGCGAATGTGTATCGATTTTCGAAGGAGGAACAAGGTAACAGTTAAGAATAAGTTTCCTATACTAGTGTATGGATGATTTAGTTGATCAGCTTCAAAGAGCCACGGTGTTCTCTAAGATCGACCTGAGATATGGCTACCATAAGTTGAGTATTTGGGATGAGGATGTCTGGATGGTAGCTTTTGGGATAAGGTGTGGCCATTATACGTTCTAGGTGATGTTTTATGGGTTGACTAATGCCCCTACAACCTTTAAAGACTTGATGACACGTGTTCAGGTCTTATTCAGACTCCTTTGTGATTGTTTTATAGATGACATACTGGTTTACTGGCAGATTCGAGAAGAGCACGAGGGACACCTGAGGGTTTTGTTATGAATGGCTTTACGCTAAGTTATCGAAGTGTGAGTTTGTCTAGAATACATTTCATTTCTAGGTCATGTGGTTTGAGGTGCCGACATTAGTATAGATCTGGCTAAAGTGGATGTAATATGTGATTAGTCTTGATCGACCTCTATTAATGAGATCCACAGTTTTCTTACGTTAGCTAGGTATTATCGTGTTTTGTGTAGAGTTTCTTTTTTATTGTCCCAGTGTTCACTAACTGACATTGAAGGATGTGCTTTTCTAGTGGTAACCTGAGTGTGAGTCTAGCTTTTGGAGGGTGAAGGAATTGTTGACTATCGCTCCAGTTCTTGTCTTGCTAATTAAAGGTCAATCGTATATAGTATATTGTGATGCTTTGGGTATTGAATTAGGTTGTGTTCTTATACAGCAGGGTCATGTCATAGCTTATGTGTCAAGGCAACTTATAGATCACGAGTGAAGCTATCCTACCCATGACTTGAAGTTGGTGACGGCATTTTTTGCTCTATGGAGTCCATTGCGAGATTTACACTAAAAACCATAGTTTATAGTACATTTTGAGAAAGAAGGATCTTAACTTGAGACATTAGAGGTGGGTTGAGCTCCTAGAGGATGAAAATTTGAGTATTCTTTATCATTCAAGCAAGGCTCATGTGATTGTGAATTCCTTGAGTCGGAAGGTGGTGAGTAATGCTAGCTTGGCTTCTGTTTTAATTTTTAAGAGGTTTTTCGCTCGGGGCATTCAGTCCTTAGCCAACATGTTTTTTTAGGATGGATATTTTAGTGGCAGTGAGGGTTGTTGCCAATATTGAGTCTAGAATATCTTTATTTGACCATATTTGGTAACGCTAATATGAGGATCCTCGCTTGGTTCAGATATGAGAGAGAGAGAGAGTTGTGTTGGGTATTGTAGTTGTGCTACATTGGATTCTGACGGTGTGTTATGGGTTCATAGTCACCTACCCATTATGAGAATTGACCACCTAATTCAGACTTTGTTGCGAGAGGCTTACTTCTCCAGGTATTATATTCACCAGGGTATCGAGAAGATGCACCGCAATTGGAGGTAGCACTACTGGTGGTGGGGTATAAGCGGAGCTATATCGTCCATTATGTCTCAATGTTTGAAGTGTCTATAGGTAAAGTTCAAATATTAGAGACTGGGGAGTGAGAGGCAGAGACTGCCTATTCCTGAGTGGAAGTGGGAACAAATTATAATGAACTTCATTTCTTTCTTTCCCCGCACCTTTAGGGGCCATGATTGCATTTGGGTTATTATGGATCGATTGACCAAATCAACTCATTTCCTCCCGATGCACTAGACTTGGAATACAAAGAGATTAGACGAGTTGTATATTGGTGTGCTAGTTAGGCTACACGTAGTTTCAGTTTCCAATATATCTGATCGAGGCATTAAGATCACCTCATAATTTTGGTGATTGATTTAGAGAGAGTTGGGTACTGAGGTTGATTTGATTACAACTTTTCAACCACAAACAGATGGGCAGTCCGAAAGGACTATTCAGGTACTTCCATATATGTTCTAGGATTGTGATTTGGATTTTGGAGGTAGTTGGGATAGAAATTTGGCCTTAGGAAAGTTTTTGCATAATAATAACTACCATTCAAATATTTATATGGTACATTTTGAGTCTTTCTATGGTACGCATTGCAGATCGCCTGTGGGTTGGTTTTTCGGTGGAGTCTTTTGACACTAGAGTTTTGACTAGCTTTATGATACTGTGGACCAAGTTAGACATATACAGGATAGGCTCCGGGTAGCATAGAGTAGCCAGATATCTTAAATAGATCGCAGGCTTCGACCTCTTGTGTTTAACGTTGGGAATTTTTTCTTTCTTTGAGTGTCACCCATGAAGGGCGTTTATGGGTTTTTTAGGTCGGAAATACTAGCCCTAGGTATAGTGGCCTATATGAGATCTTACATAGAGTTGGGGAGCTTGCCTACAAACTTTCTTTACCGTTAAAGTTAGCTGTAGTTTATCTAGTTTTCAATGTACTGATGCTTCATTCGTACCTACTGGATCCATCGCATCTACTTCATCCCATCTACTTCGTCGAGAATATGTGTAGATTGATGACAACC
Source organism: Withania somnifera (assembly GCA_039654485.1). Taxonomy (NCBI): domain Eukaryota; kingdom Viridiplantae; phylum Streptophyta; class Magnoliopsida; order Solanales; family Solanaceae; genus Withania; species Withania somnifera. Next base: position 19,847 of record JBDJHY010555032.1, read on the forward strand.
TGAATTATGTATAGGAGCCATAAGTTATTATAGACAAGGATGTAAGGCGGCTTATATCCAGAGATATTTTAGGGGTGAAGGTTCGTTGGGCACATTTACCAGTCGCGGAGGCTATATGGGAGACAAAGCATGATGTGCGAGCCTAGTATCCATTTTTGTTTGAACCTTCAAGTACTATTCTTTCCTTTACTTTAGAGGATGAAAGTCTTATTTAGTAGTGCATGTTCTAATGATCTGTTTTATTATGTACTTGCCTTTCATATTTTTCTGTATTTAAAGCTATCTTTTAGCTATTCCAAGTTATGTCCGATTTGCTGGGACCGTTAGTTTTGTTTCCTGGCAGATCTATAGCCTATTATATTGGGTTTCTTGGTTTGGAGGCTTAACCTTAATGTGGAAGAACTTGAGAATTAATTCTTAGTATACGCACTCGAAATAGAATTCCAATCGTTCTGTTAGCTCTGAAATGCAAAGATGGAATTTAAGTTCGTATCTTGGGGTTTCTTTGATTTTGAGCTGTTTTGTGGAAATTCAGTTCAAAAAAAGCTCACTGTGGAGCTTGGGTTGTCTTTTGGTCATTGAAGCATCAGATTGGAATTCATGCAATTCTATCGGCTCTTTAATGATGTTTTTGGGCTAGTTAAGTCATTAGTTCTCTTCCTGGGGTAACTGGGCTTGCTTTGGGTTAGTTTGTGAAAAGTTGGAAGAAATTCTCCATTTTATTATTTTGGATTATGGGTTATTTTCTTCCTACGATGTCCGTTGCATCAATTCTATTGAGTCTGGAATATGTTTTCCACTCAAAATACATATTTGGTTTGTTGTTATTGAATTCTGTGACCTCGATTGAAGTTTAGTTGTTATAGAAATATTTCTGCAGAATCAAGCCTTTAGCACAATCAAACTCCTTGGACTCCATCGCAGTTATTGTTGTTAATTGGTTTTGTGCGATTGCTGTTGTGAGTGACAAAATTACGCTGGATTAGGGATTTGGGCTTTCGATCCATCACTATAGGGGCAAGCGATCACGCTAGGTACTATCTTAGCTACAAAGCACGATCGCGCTGGTATTCTGTGATCGTGTTATGGTGTAACTAGTTTATATTCCATCATTTCACCATTTTCATTTTATTTCCCAACTCGTTTCCTGTAATTTCTCCTCCTCCCTCGTCCTTTTTCTCTCCAATTAAGGGGGAAAATAGTTTTTTTAAATCAAGTTGAGCTGGGAAGTTGTTCCTCGTCATCTTGTCCTCGAAATTTGTATGTTCTCCCTCCTTTTTTCCTCTTTTTTATAACTTTGCATGACCACAATGGTGAAATTGTGATATTGGGATAAATTGCTATTAATCCCTGGTAATTAGCGAGTTGGTGTAGTGTTGGAGCTAAGGTCAATCATCCCCTAAAAATTCCTCCCTATTTCAAGTGAGTTTTGTGCCTTGATTCTAGCTGAAACTATATTTGCACTATTTTTCACTTTCCATAATCTTTAACTTGCAAATTGAGGAATTTCTGGTGGTCCAATTAGGTTCGACTTCAAACCATACATTCCCCTGAGCTGAGGCCCTCATGCCATTGATTTTAGTCTATATTTTCGGGTTGCGGGGCCCCGTAGCCCTTTATTGGCCCATTCTCAACACGAATTCCACTTAGCAATATAGGTCTCATTTTTCATGTTTTGACCCCTGGATTTATAATTTGACAGTTTCGGGTGATTTCAGCTATGTTAGGAGCATCAAGCCATACTGCACACTTTTCGAGGATTCTTTCTGGAAGGTAGGCTAGGTTTACTTTCCTTATAGGCTTGGCTACTGAATTATCTTGTTAATGTGGATAGTTTTGTGGGTGGTTATTTGGTTGATCGCCTCGGTATAAATGAGTCGTTTCACTTTTGTAACTTTCGTGAAGGGGGGAGCCATGGACTGACGTAGAGGGAATGGGTTATATGTGATTGATCTGGTCTTTCCTAGGGCTGCCTCGGACCATTTGGATATGTTTGAGCCTTTATGACGAATGAGTGAGATGGGTTCTTAGCTTGTGGCATTTGGCCAATCCTAGTATTCTAGTTCCTCCTATACTCGACTTTTTTACTTTCGTTTTGGCCTAATCATGCATCCTTACATTGTCACTTCTGGTAGATTGAGCACAGGCGTGCCTTGGGACTATGGTAGCTTTATATTCTCAGTAAACAAATTAAAATAGGAGGTTTTCCTTTCTTAATAACTAATGATACTGAAGATTTTCTTACGTATACTTATACATATGGCACAATCACCTTGTGGTTTGGTGCTATTTTAAATATAAAATGAAGAGTTTGTTAATTTTCACAAATGATACAATGCTACTCAGAAGGTTACGTGTGGCACTAATAGGACGGAGACCCCCAATATTGGCACTAAGGGTCAGGGACCCTACGATCTAGTATGGTTTGGCTCTAAGGATCAGGGACCCTATGTTTCGATATGGTTTTTTCACTAAGGGTCAGGGACCACATGATTTGATATGGTTAAGCACTAAGGGTTAGTGACCCTATGTCTTGGTATGGTTTAATGGCTAAGGATTAGGGATCCCACAATCTAGTATGTTTTGGTGCTAAGGGCCAAGAACCCCAAAATTTGGTATAGTATTGCACTAAGGGTCAAGGACCCCAGGGATTTGGCATTAGTAGGTGTTGATTAGATTTACCTTTCATCACCCCCATGCATTTATTCTTGTGTTGTTTGTGCTCGTGAGGCATGAGGGGGTGACACGATGGGTTTATTTTTTGAGTTGTACCTACCGATGGGATGGGGCATCCAGTAGGTTTTTGTCTATTTATTTCTTGTTTATCACCTTGTTGCATTGACACCTCGCTTACCTTACTTGTGGTACATTTATGTTCGCAGCAATATTGGCTTTTGACTGGAGTTCAGATGTGCTCCCTTACTTCAGTTCCGGGCCTCACAGATAGTGTTTAGTGCTCTTATGCAATGGACGTATTTGTGATTTCCTATATAGTTTTGTACTTCTACCCCATTGATAGTAGTTACAGTTCGACTCTTGTTCACCTTCTTTTGTTTATTTTTTTTTACGTTACTTGGAGAATAACTCTAGAAATTTGAATTCTGACTCATTCTTTATGCATGGTATGTCATACCTCCACCCATACAACCATCTCTACATGACAGAGGTAAGAATTAGAGAATCAGGATTCCCCACTTCTAATGTCTCTGTAATACTATGTTAAAAATATGATTCATCTACTTGCTCAGACAATAATCGTACAGGATAATTAGTCGGCTCAGGTTCCTGTGGTTTTGCAATCAGCTCCTAATGTTGGGGTAGAGATTGTGAGGGAGTTCCTAATGATGGGTCCTACTGAATTCCAGTTTTTGAGAGTTAGGGAGCATACTGAGAATTTTATAGAAGAGGTTTCAGATAATTTTTGAAGTAATTAGGGTTTCTGATGTCGATAGGGTTGATGTAGTAGCATATAAATTGTAAGTGTTGTGAAGCCTTGGTGTGACGTGTCGAGGAAGAATAAAGGGATAGGAGGATGAGTTTTTGGATGCATTTATGTGTACACTCTATCCTAGAAAGAAGATACAAAAGAGAGTTAGAGAGTTTTTGAGTCTTTACTAGGGATCCATCACGGTATGTAAATACAGTATGAAGTTTACCAAGCTTTCTAGGTACGCTCAAGACATGGTTGCAGATATGGTAAACCGAAGGGATATGTTTATCTCGAACCTATCCCTAAATTTGGTCAAAGAAGAGAGAGAAACTATGTTAAGTACTGATATGGACATCGATATGTTGGTGGTCTATTTGGAATAGATCGAAAAAGACAAGTCCATATTGGGAGACAGTCTTAAGAGAAAAAATGCCAAGACTGGGCTCTCTGAGTTCATCCAACCCAAGTTTGGTTTGGGTTATAGGCTGCAAAAGAAGACATCTAAGAGACTAGACCCTTATTACTTTAGTGCACCTTCAAAAACATCAGAAAACCACATAATCAGTAGGGCAGGAAGTTCAGATAGCATTGCAGGTTAGCGTAAAATTAGGGAATACTTATCAATTGTGTGGAAGGTATGGTAAGAATCATATGGGTTAGTGGCGTGTGGGTCAGTTTTGTGATTTGAGTGTGTCTAGTGGTTAAAAACATCAGGATTGTCCTTCCAAGAATGTTTTGGATGTGGAAAGCCAGGCCACAGGATTCATATTATCCGTAACTCATAAAGAGTTGGTACCAACATAAATCAGACCAATGCAACAACAGATACAACCCACATAACTCATAGGGTGCTTCTGCTAGTATCATTAGTGGTCATCACCAAAATAAGTTATATGCTTTAGGCTTTAGGAAGGATCATGAGCAATCAGGTGATGGAATGATAAGGATGTTGAAGGTTCATGAAATAGATTTTTTTTGCCTTTTTAGACACTAAAGCTACCATTTCTTTTGTGTCCTCATATGTTCTTAGAAATTCTGGAGTCAGTCCTGAAACTTTATCTTAGTCCTTCTCTTTTTCTACACCTATTGGTGATTTTGTTGTAGCTAAGAGATTCTACCTTTATTTCCCTATGTATACTCTAGCTATTATTTTTCCATCCAATTCTCATGAGTTAGACATCATATCTTCGACATTGATCTGGACATGAATTGTCTTCATTCATGTCATGCGTTAGTTGACTGTAGGATGAGGTATTTTCATTTCCAACTTTATAAAACGCGTATTCTTGAGTAGCAGGGTAGTGTTGTTGTTCCTAAGGGGTGTTTCTACCAAATATTTTGATTTACAGTTTCTAAGTTTGAAACTCCTAATATTCCGTCAGTTCAAAATGTTAGGTATTTTCTTGATGTGTATCTTGAGGATTTATAAAGAAATACTCCTGATAGAGAGATAGACTTTCAAATAGACCACATTTTAGGAACTTATCCGATTTCAATTCTTCCATAAAGGACTGCCTAGTTGAGCATAGGGATTTGAAGGATTAGTTAGAAAATCTCCTAGATAAGGGGTTTATCCCTTCTAATATGTCTCCCTAGGGTGTCGCTGTCTCCTTCATGTAGATGAAAGATGGTTCACTATGTATATGCATAGATTAGTATCATCTAAACAATGTCAAAGTAATAAATAAATATCCTATTCCAAGGATTGATGACTTGATCAATCAACAATATGAATGTAGACACTTTTAATAAATTGAACATCGTTACTGTAATGACCCTAAAGGCTATTTTTCTATTTTTAAAGTATTTTGACTATTTTCCCCTTACCTTTGCTTTATTAGGACAAACAAAGTTATTCTTATGGTTATTTTCGGAAAATATTGAGGTTGAGATGAGTTTATAAGATACTTTGAGTTTAGGATCCTTTAAGTGCAAGATTGAGGAATTATAGGGGCCATCTAGAGTCATGGACCCACATTATAAATTCGTCAATTCCATTAACTCTAGAATGTTGAGTGTGGTCTAGTAGCACCTTCATATCTAGTTTTAGACCATTCGTGTTGAGTTTGAGCATTTAGATGGGATAAAGTTTATTTTTAATTGAAATATTTGACTTTGGTCAATATTCAGACTTAGAGTGTTCGGATTGAAAATTTGTGGCTCTAGTTGATTCTGGAGGTATAGTTTGGACTAGAATGAGGTCTTTCATATGTTTTGTAGGCCTCAAGGGAATTTTTGTCCTTTTTGAGTTAAAAGTTTATTTTTGAGACTTAAACAAGTTTCTGGTCATGGGGACCTTGTATGCATGATTTGATCATTTTGTTGAGTCCGCAACATATAAAATAGTAGCGATGCTTATAAGCTTTGTTGTCACAAAACTCTAAATGAATCCCAAAGGTCCATTCAATTATTTTGGTTACCTTGAATTGCTATAAAAATAGCAATACCCGTTGCTACCAAGTCTTTAGCGTAATCTCGAAGGTTGACCGTGATTGCAGTGGTCTAGTTTTCTTTTCTCCACTTTCATGAATGTATCTCAGGTTTGCGATACGTTGACCCAAGTTGACTTTCCACGATCGGCAATGCTTTATCTTGATGATTAAGCTTTCTTTGACCTCTGCATGTGCACATGATGACCATGATCACGATGATGTGGTAAAGTCCTTGTATTGGTTTTAAATAGAGAAATAACAAAGTATTCTTCATTTTCATGCAAAATCAAGACCTAACACCCTCATTTTTACATAGTAGAGAAAGGTTTTCAAGGCTAATTTATTGGGTTAGTTCCTTAAACCTACCAGTTTAACATGATTTAACATAGAAATTTCATGGTTTTGAAACCCAAATAAGTGGGTAAAATGACAAAAAGTAGAGATTTTTTCTACAAAATAGAATGGGTTTGTGATGAAACTTAATATTTACAAATTTTTAATGATGGATAACACTATTCTACAAACAAGTTTCGATCATGACACTGTGGGATCGGGGTTAATTTTTACATAGACCTTGATTATTTAGGTTTGGGTGTTGATTAGTGTAAATTTCTTGTATTATTATTCTGGGCCACATTATTGTGCATGGTTGGAGGCTATTCAAAAGAGGAAATCAGTTGAGTAGCTCAATTATTTGAAATTTAGGCAAGTTAATGTTCCTTTAATTTTTTTTATAAGGAATTAGTGATTACTTGTTAGTTTAAGTGTAATTGGGGAATGTGATTACTTTGGAGATTGTTGAGATTTAGTATGTCGTGGTCTAAGTAAGAAAATTTAATGATTATGTGATTCCAGGATTTCACGAATTTTTTCCCTCCTATGAATTGGTTGAAATATCTTGATTTGGAGATTATGTAATGTGAAGATAGGCAAGTTGTGATCATATGATTTCTTGAAGATATTGTTGAATTGTATACTTAAAATGTTGGTTAGTTTTCTTAATATGATAGATACTTATAAATGATTACCTTGAGTTAGAAATTGCAGGCTTAATCTTGTAATTGTTGTTGATGTTGCCTATGGTGACTAGTTCATACCTTAGAAATCAAAATTATGAAGCCGTTGAGGGTATGTAAAAGAGTTAGAAATAATGATCTTGATAAATATTTCCAAAGAGAAGATGATATAATTTTTTTGAGGATTTTGATTGAGAATTTAGGGGTTAGTTATGAAGCTGATGCATGGTATAAGCTTAAACGGTCGAAATTAAATGGATTACTAGTAATAAATTGATTATATGATTATTACTTTTTTGGTAACTACCTCACTACTCTAGTACTCTTGAATTTCATTGATTGGGCTTCTATTCTTGTTGTGGTAACATGTACATATATTTATTATTTGGCAACTTGATTCTTGATATCATTATTTTGGTGGAAAATGTCTTATAAATTGATTTTAGTTGTGGAATACTAAATATCCAACTGTGTCGACTTCGGTAGCAGGTATACATATGAAATAACGATA
>JBDJHY010555033.1:0-16772 GCA_039654485.1 Withania somnifera
TTTCAGTAGTCTATATTATAATAGATATTTTCAGTAGTCTATATTATAATAGATAATATTTCACGAGTGATGAAGCAGAAAGAGAGACATCAACTAGGATTCTTGTCTCGATAGTCTTGCAAGACTAATCGTAGAATCAAGAACTTTGGACTTATGAGTCCTTAAGGCTTCAAAAACTCATTCCATTATGAGTAAATATTTCAAAAGGTCATTCATAAGTCACTCAACTTAAGGCTTTTTGTTTATAAAATTATTCAACTAAATTGTCATAAAAAAAAGTAATATTGTAAAATAAATTATATTTTGAGTCTAAAGTTATGATTAATATCCACTCATCGTGCCAATACAAATACAAGTATCTAGAATAATAGGGAGACTTTCCATGAAAATACCTAGAATTCCATTGATTTTCAGCGAAGGTCTTTAAATCATTTTAGATGTGTCGAAATGTCTAGAATAGGGACATGTAAATAATTTATATTTGCAAGTTAGCCCTAGTGAGTAGTATAATAGAGGGTCACTCATTTGTAAAGGCATCAAGCAAATCTTTTAACTCTTGAGTAATACAAAAGCTATTTTCAGGAACTCTCTTGTATTTCTCTTCAAATTAGTATTTCCTGAGTGAACTAGAATTAAAAGGATTACTTGAGCTTGCATGATCATGAAAGATTCGGAAGCAAGTTGCCAAGTGCCGCACAGCATGCTTCGTTAAATACTAAGGACGTGACAATGTGATATCAGAGCAAGGTAATACTAGGGAAATGGAAAACAAGGAATACATTAATGTTGCTACCACTGCTAATGTAAGACAGTGTGCTGGGAGAATCACCGAAATAGGAGAAGAAAGAATCATTAGAAGAGTAGGGAACTACTGTCCGAACTTAACTAAAGCAAATAGTTGATATCCCACTTACCTTTAACCACTGAGGCAAGCAATGACAAACATGAGGAAATGCACCCAAATGTTATGGCTAGGATATAGTGGAATGTTAGGGTTGATACGATAAGGAAGGTTGTGGAGATCTTTAAAAACTCTTGAACAAGGTCGACGACAAGTTCAATACTCTTGAAGAGTTCATCCTTAAGGATAATGACAATATCTTAAAATATTTAAAGAGTCGCAAGCAAGCGAAATTGGAAATAAAGAAAACCTTCACTTCCTTGGAGAGTCGTTTCATGAAAGCATTAGCATGATTAAGACCATGGAGGCACTCGAGGAAGATATTGAAGCTGAAGGGCCCGTATATCCAACAAAGACAGAGAGGTAAAAGTTGAGGCTCTCAAACCACTCATGTTCAAAGGAATTTATGATGTACAAGAGATAGAGAATTTTCTTTGGAATTTGGAGAATTATTATGTGTAACAAAGTGAATAGAGATGAGAACAAGATCAACATTACGATTTTATACCTCTCAAATATAGTCATGCTATAGTGGAAAAGGAAATAGCCCAATATAAAAGAGGGAATTTTGACTATCAACACATAGAATGAATTTTAATTCAGGTTCAAAAGGTTTTTTCCCCCAACAACGTCATATATGAGGTAAAGTGCAAGTTTTGAGAGTTGAAGCAGAAAAGCAGTTTACAATCATATGTAAAAGAGTTCACTAATCTCACGCTTCAGATTCCCAACCTAACAGATGAAGACATGTTATTCCACTTCACTGATGGGCTACAAAACTAGGCCAATACAAAATTCAAAAGCTGATAGGTTAGTACTATTAATAAAACCATCATACAAGTCGAAGCTTTAACAAACTTTAAGCATGACAAAGGTAAATACAAATAGACTGGGAGTAGTCATGCCATAGGTGGAGGAGATTGTGGTGAAATCAAGGAGTAGAAGCCACATCCCAAAAATAATGACACTAAAAAGTACGAGGAAAGAAATTTAGACACCAAAAATGTAATGACCTTAAAGGTCATTTTTGGCATTTCTCATAAAATTACATTTTTCCCTTCCTAATAGTTATCGTGAGTAATATTTGAATAATTTTTGAGAAAATCTAAAATTTTGAAAGTCATTAAGTTAAAATAGTTGACTTTAGTCAACATTTAAGTTTCGAGCCTCGAAATGGAATTCCATTAGTTCCATCAACTTCAAAAAATAGGAATTTGGTTAAGAGGACCTTTATTTTTAGTTTAGACTTTTCATGGTGATTTTAGCTCGTTTGACGAGATAAATTTGAGTTTTAAGGCTAAACTTTGACTTTGGTCAATATTTAGTGGTGGAGAACTCGTATTAAAATCCCATTGATTCTGTTGGATTTAAGAGGTCATTTTTTATCTAGAAGAAAGTTCAAATAGTATTCTGGAGGTTCAGGGTTCATATTGATATTCTAGAGTAAAGTTTATGTTTTACATATTATATGGCAGATACGGGGTTCTGGATAAATCCCGATTGTCCGTTTGAAAGTTTATCCAAAACATTCATTTGTTGTCAGTTGTTAATCTTGTTATACGAGCCATATGTATCCATATGAGTCATCTTATGGTTATATGCCATATGGACTATGAGATTGTGCAGGGAATTTTTCAAAGGTTAAATGAGGGGAAATCTAGTCTTTTTACATAGTCCTACCCCCATATATAAGTCTTAAAGATATTTTTTTTACCATTTTGAGTTCCAAAACACTCTTCAAACATCTCTTGAGAGATTTTTCTCTTTAGGAAAGAACTTTGTGATTAAATTTTCAAAGATTAAAGCTATTGATAAGATTTTTCATCTAAATTACTCATTATTTTCTGCACTTACTCTTATAGTATTATAAAGGCTTACCTGTCTATGTGGGCTGAGGTAGGTTCCATCATGACTTGGGATTTTAGATAGTGATAAGTTGTTATCAAAGCTTCAGGTTCGTAGGTATCATAGTGTACAAGTCAAAGTTTAGTATATTCTCTCAGATAGGTGCGGAGACGTCTGTTACTTATCTTTGAGAGGTTACAGAACTTTTAGGAAATATTTTCTTTTATTCTTTTATTCGTATCTTGGATAATTTGACCATCTGGACATGGTTTATTCTGTGATAGATGTAGAGGACTAAGTCTGCAGCTAGAGGTGAGGTTGTACCTATACCAATTGATGAGACACCAACTAAAGTTCAGGGACGATCCAGAGGACAATGATGATGGAGAGTCCAAGGTATTTCACTAGTTAAAGGACAAGGCAAAGCAGCTTTCCCGAAACCTATTTTTTATGTTGAGGAGGAGTAGAAAATTTTTTCTACTATACCACTTCTTTAGGACACTTTTTACTAGCTTTGGGTCTGTTGGAGAGTTTGCTTCCGAGTGGGATTGCAGCTGGCACACCCCGCGGTTTGCAGGATAGAGTAGGGGCCCATACCCAGACCGTCAACAGATTCTTATTGTGCATGATTCAGTGTGGAGCCAACATTGGCTCAAAAAGATAATGGTTTGTAGTTACCAAGTGGGAGAGCCTTGAAGTGGTTGGAGTAGCGTTGTTTGATGAGGAGCAGTGCTGGTATAAAAAGTATAGGGATACAATGCACCCTAGTTTTAGAGTTGGAAAACCAAAAAGGCATATGAGTTCTTGGCTACTTGCCGTGATTTGGTTAAGAATGTTAGGTTTGAAGACTCACATAGAGTTTTTTATTCTTCCTTGCAGTTACGTTGGCCATGTCATCAATGATGACGGTCTTATTTAGGTAACTGGCCAATTGGGTCTCTTCAGGTTACTTAGGGCGAGTTTACTCAGACTTTTTATATTTTTTGAAGTGTGATGTAGGGTAAAAACATCAACGTGAGGGTTTGACTCAGGGTTATATGACAGGAGCTGAGTACGAGACCCTATTCTAGACTTTGTCTAGATATGCTGGGTTACTTCTTACAGATCCAGGCGAGAGGATTCATAGGTCTTTTCGGTGATTTACATATATCAATTTTGTGGTTGGATTCAGGTTATCCCTTTGGGGGTCATCATTTTTAAAGGTAGTTGGTGCATCCAAGGAGGTTGAGTTGATAAATAGAGAGGGGTTTGGGGAGGTGAGAGGTAAGATGCCCCATCCATCAAGTCCTTTTTCAAGTTTAACATCCCATGGTAGAGGTTAATTTGGGAGGATTTCTCATCCACCCAACTATAGTGGATATCAGATAGTTGTTTTGGCTTTAGAGACTGATCATTTAGGGTGAGGGAACTCTCATAGGTTTTTGGGTCATGGTGGCTATTCAGATGCATCTGCTTTTTTCTCTACAAATTTTGGCTCCTATTCTGACTTTGCCGTTGAGGGTGATCCTTTCACTGTGTATTGTGATGTTCTTGAGTTGACTTGGGTTTTTTATGCAAAATAAGAAGGTTATATCCTATGATTCAAGGCAGTTGAAAATTCATGAGAAGATTATCCTACACATGACTTAGAATTGGAAGCTATGGTGTTTGTTTTAAAGTTGTGATGTCATTATTTATATGGGGTCCATTGTGAGGTGTTCAGTAATCATAGGAGCCTCCAATATATTTTCATATAGAGGGATTTGAATTTGAGGCAGAGGCGATAGATCGAGTAGTTGAAGGATTATGATGTGACTATTTTATACCATTATGGTAAAGCTAATGTGGTAGCTGATACATTAAGTAGAAAATCAGCTAGTGTATGTAGTTTTGCTTCATACTTGTGTTGAGTTGCATCCTTTGTCTTGAGATGTTCGACGTTTAGCCAACAATTTGGTTCGCTTATAGATCTAGGGTGTTGGTGCGATTCTTGATTTTGTTGAGGCCTATTGTTCCTTTAAGATCAGATTAAAGAAAAGAAGTTCGAAGATGGAAAATTGTGCATTATTTAAGACAAAATCTTGAGAGGGAAAGAAAATATTCTATGGATGATGATAGGATCTGTGTGCCCAAGGTGGGTGATTTGATTAGATTAATTTTGTAGAGACCCATTGTTATAGATGTTCCATTCACCCTGAAGCAGTGAAGATGTATCATGACTTGAGACAAAACTACTAGTGGTATGGCATAAGAAGGGTATTTTCACGACTCAATCTCTCAGGTTATTAGGGCACCTACAACTCACCATAGGCTAACCACCCAAAGAAAATAAAAGCAGAAATAATGAAAAAATTGGAAAATATGATATGAAATAGGTTCTAATATCATAAAATAGAAATAAAACACCAAAACCTGGTAAACTATTGTAGTGAGTAACTAAGAATAAATACAAGAATATTCGAATCGAAATACATAAACTATCTCCAAAAGTACAAGAAAACAACAAAATAAAGATAATAGAAGGGTAAAAGTGGTCAATCCAAATTATCATCATTAGTAGAGAAAATAGGAAGTAACAAGTGATAAACACATCTAATACCTTACTAAATCCCCATAAGAAAGGAAGGTATAATCAAGTTAAGCTTACCAGTTGGCTTCCCATAAAACCAGAAGGTACATCCATGAAAACAAGTGAAGAAAATAACACAAACATGATGCAATGGTACAAAGTATCTTAATAATTCTATATATACACCCTTCTAAATCTGTCGATCACAAAAGCGGGAACCATGGGAGTCCTCGACAGATACCCCTTCACCGTATCTAGATCGGCAAGGCCCGCGGACTCTTTCATCAGATACTACTCACGAATTTCATAATTGATATCTTATAACCAAAATATCATAACTAATATCTCAGGGTATCAATGCATGGGCCTGACTGTTATCGGGTCTAAAGGAATCAAAAACTCAATATCCATGTCCGAATACATCTGGGTCTAAAATCAGGTAATGGTTAATACTTAGCATCCGACATCGAGCCAAATCTAAAGTCCTAGAAAGGTCTTCCTACTTGGTGTCAGGTTTCAAGGCTTGGATTAAGACAAGTGGAAAATATAAGTACCGGTGCCTCATTGACAATCTGGTCTAAGAAAAGTTTAAGAAAACTATTTATTAGCATTTATTAACAAAGATCCCTTTTATAAACAAACTTCATGATGGTATTATCCAGTAGTTTCAAAATCTATGTGATCATATTCATTTATTAAAATTTCATAGGTGTACCAGTTACTAATATCAGAAAACAGGACCTCAAGACCATGATAGGTTTTAAAATCAACAATATTTGGCCCTCTTCCATAAAATAGGAGAAGCCAATGAATAAAATCTATATTTCATGATAATAACATACACAATCACAACCAATAGATCACATATGATTTTGTAGACCCTCTATAGCCTCGGTGTCACTATAGCAATCATCGCAAGTCATATGATGTCAGGGGCTCATGATTATTCCCAAAAATCCCACCATTTATATTTTTTAGAGTCAATAAATACCACTCAGGGTCACATGGGGGGTCTACAATCATAATACAAATACTGAAACAGAAGTCAAAAATCAAACTAAAGAAGCGGACATGGTAAAGGGTACCAATCCTATAATTCTCAACCCAAGGATGATAATTAGTACTATTTTTTCATATATAACCCCATTATCAAATCGGTAATCCATAGCCTACCTAGCTTCAAAGTACAGTCTTGAAAAAACCAAGAAAAATATCTTAATCAACCTCAATAGCTCCAAGAATGCTCCAAAGATCACAATCCTAGAAAAGTGATAATCTCCTTGTTAATAGGAGTCAAATGATACCCATAAAGCTAAGATTATATTCTGGGTCACTGTATGAGTCAACGGGTCCTATAGGCTCGGTAACCGAAAAGTCCAAACAAAAGGTATCAAAATGTTTCTCACATAGCAAGGAACTCATACCCAAAATTTAGAGTAAAGACGAGTTAAAAATAAGCTAAAAACATTAAATAGAGTAAAGAAAGAACTTGTGAAATTTTGGATGAAATTTAATTAATTTAAAGTGAAGACTTACCAATAATTGAAGAAATGTGATTTTTAACACTCCCCTAGGTCATATGCAAGACCTCGAGGTTTATCAATAGAGAATTTTGAGTTTGGAGGTGAAAAAATAAAGAAAATGGAAGACTTTTGGGATTTTCAAGTATTTACACTTGTGGGGAATAGTGCCCCGCATGCATGAGTGCACGTCGTAATCGCGTGGCTGAAAGAAATTACTGTTTTTGTTGTGCGAGTGCCCATTTTGATCGGAAAATACACCAGCAAGTGTGTTCGTAATCGCCTGAGATATGAACACAATCGCATAGAGTAATGGGTCAGGCCTTTGAGATCACGTTCATGACTTCTGTGCTTGTGTACGGAAAATCTAAGGTGCACCAAAACTGTACATCAATAATAAAATCAGCCAAAGAATTTAACAAAAAGGGTGCTCGAATTGCTTTTGGAACTCGATAAACCCAACTCAAATATGATGCCTACATGGAAATGACATTCAGAATTAATGACGCTGATGTAGTTTTGATCCAAGATCTTTTGGGAAAAATATTGACTAAATTCACCCTTGACTTGAATTTTCAAAATTTTAACTGAATGCTCGAAATGAGAATTATACACCCGGAAACCAACCAACACTTTATCTAGCCTAAACTTAATATCCTAGAACTGATGGAACAATCATATGTTCAATCCAAAGCTTCGATCATAAAAAATTTGATCAAATTAAAACTTTTGAACTCCAAAACACATGAAAACAAGATAAGATTATCAATATGGCCTTCAGACACAAACCAAGAGTCTGTCTAGACCAAAATACATATTTTGGAGCTAATAAATTTTTTGGAGTTTGATTTCAAGTGCATTTTAATGAATGTTGATAAAAATCAACTATTTCAGAAACTAAGGTTCTAAAATAGGGAAATAGACAAAGGAATTCAATGAATGACCCGAAAACCGAACCACCCAATCCCGGTAACTCATAAATGAATTAGGGCTGCTACAAAAAAACTCTAAGATGCTAGAAAATTGTGATGACATAAGAATTATCAAAAGGATCATTGCAATATCTACTACTAAAAAGACATCCTTCTCCAAAAGTCCAAAAAAGGGGAAGAGGAAAAACATCAAAGTCCAAAACATGATAACATGGCCTCACATGTATGGCTCGATCTCCCAAAAAGGCTCTCAAGACCAGGGGATTCTTCAGTGGAACTCTGACTATGAGAAACTCAAACCCCCCTCCCTAATAAATTCTCATATACCAATAAACTAGAATGATTGCAAACCCTCACACAATGATAAAACCACCACCGAAGTTTAATAGTTTCTTTCTTGAAAGCTCCGACACTCAGCTGGAAAAAAAACACCATGGTGTCGATCGAAGAAGTAATAATTCCCAAAAAAAGTTGAAAAGAAATAACTAATCCACATATCACATCACTGTAGCCCATATTTATAAATAACTTAATAAACCCACGATCTGCATCGTAGCTTCAAAACCAACACCCCAGCTAGTAAAAGTCCAGCAACGCATATAGTGACCAACCTCGAATAATGTAAACTGGATATTTTGGTGACAACTACTAACCTTAAAAAATTCTAGGAAGGCTAAAATTGACCCATAATCCTTCAACAATCCTACCACGACTTGCAATATATCCCCAAAGCTGATAAATAAGCTAAGTACCCATGGTATGATATAATAAGAATCAAAATCCCATGGAACCAACCCATCTCTCAAAGACAACTTGAACCACACATCGGTATAAAAGAATAACTGAACAGATAGGAGTGAATAAACTGGCTCAATTTATCATTAACAACCAAAAGTAGCAAACCATGAATTAGTCAATAGCTAACCAAAGGCATCAAATCCTCGAGAATTTTATGGAAAACTTGCTAGACAAACTGAAATGACCTGCCTCCACTAGGAAGATCATTTGTACACCTCAATAAACCTCAACTAAACCCCAATATAGATAAAGTATATAGTATCAATAGCCTTTAGCAATATCGAATGACAAATAACCACTCTTAGAGATTCGATATGACCCTCGAACCCTTCAAATACAATCTGAATCCACAATGTTTAAAATGTTATGCTAGAGTACTTTCTAACTACTGCTTTTAACTCAATTGAAGCCTAAACTGACAAGAAGGGAATAACTATATCAAACTATCCACAATAACCTTTCTGAACCAAACCTTGAAATTCAAAGGGAACAAGTAGTTTTTTAAGTACTCTCTAACTAAAACCAATTTTTCCTCTCTACGGATCTCCACATCTCAAACCCAAAACCTAATTATCGTTACAAAACTTTGTATAATGATATGAAATGAAACAGAAAGTGAGAAAGAATAATATCAAAACCCAACACAATGAACTAATCTTAACTGTGAAAGATTGAATACCCGAAGTCAAGAACCACCCAAGGCTGAAGGAGATATCGACACTAACTAGCTTCAGTACATCAAGTCACGACCTCCTGATCTAAATACGTATCCCAGGTTAACACTAACAGTGAACCCCTTGATGCATCTTCTTACATTTTTTAATCTAAACACTAAAGAATAAATCAGAAGGTACCTCAATGGATCAATAAAAATTTATCCCAAACTGGATGAGTCAAAGATGAAACCAAAGAATAAACAAACATAAGTCATAATAGTCTACCTTGCACTCAATTAATTATTGAAGTAGAGCATCCCTCTGAAGCACACAAGCAAGTGATTGCAAATAAAGAGAGAGCCCTGATAATATATTAAAATCATACCACCGATTTCATCCATTAACATACCTGGTACATGAGTTAAATCCAATTTCAACCACAACACTCCTCAAACCTTACTATGTTATCCATACATTCGTTGTGCTACTCTGATATATTAGAACAAGGAGAGTAGAGCATCTTGGATCAAAATCTAACCCACACTTAATCAAAACCCGAGATACTGAACAAAACCAACAGTCATACAACAACTCACCATATGAAAAATAACCCCA
The DNA here is from genome assembly GCA_039654485.1 of Withania somnifera. Lineage (NCBI taxonomy): Eukaryota > Viridiplantae > Streptophyta > Magnoliopsida > Solanales > Solanaceae > Withania > Withania somnifera. The sequence goes on from JBDJHY010555033.1 coordinate 9,816, forward strand.
ATACACTAGGACACAAAAATTCCAGAAAGGACAACACTAGGATCGACACCCTTTATACACTACTAATGAATCATCTACTAGAGGAAGTAGACATGCATAAATACTATGAGGTTAAGTAATACCTACCAGTATCATAGTTGAACTTTAAGCTCCCCCAACTCAATAGATGTAGGACCACGAGGAGAAATAATAATGGAACTAGTGCCTAATTCTAACTCTATAATCCCACAATCAATATCTTAATCAGGTGGAAGGCCATGTAGGTCAGTCAATTGAACACCACAACGACTCACTAACTACATAAACCTAAAAAAGGAATGAAGTTAAAGCTAACATCGTGGATAAATGCTAAATAGGACTGACATACACGTGGGACTAACCTCCCAACCCCAAAGGTGAGAAAGGGTCCCAATTGGTACATGGCTAAAGAACCCTACCAGGCTATCAACAAATGTTATGTATGGCTAAGGTAATGATCCAAAAACAATAGTTTAGAATCATATGAAAATAGGGTGACTAAAGCATGCCCAAAATCACAAAAATCCAACCAAAACTATCAAGAATTTTAAAGCCCAATAATCAATCTCCTCAATATCTACCAAACAGGATCTAATATCACAATCCACTACTAGGAGATCAACTACTAGGGTAGTAACAAACAACAATACCAATAACGTCTTAAAATCCAAACTCAATAAGGAGCAAATAATTAAACAGAAATAGAGGATCACCAAGTGTAAAAGCTAAATAAAGCCAAGAGTGGCTAATAACAAATGAAGAAATCAAACTTAAGATCGTAATGACTAATGATTATGCCTCTACTATGATAAAAAAAAAGAACAAAATTGATCAAGACCACTACCGGACTGACAAACACCTTGACTACCTTAACCACCATGCTGAGCAATACCTCTAGTACTTATACTACTTTGGTCACTACCTCTAGCCAGTGGTGATATTCCTTAAGAGGACCCTGAACTGGATAAGCTAAGAGCTAAACTACCCTGTGTTGGGAAGAAATCTATAGAAATATACCTTATAGCTCTACACTAATAATATGGCCTATATAACCTACTCCAAAGAGATAATCAAGATTAACCATGTGGATAATATGACCCGCTGACATAGAAAAAGAACCACTCAAAGCTTGATCAAAACCTTACCCAGTAAGAACATATTGAACCCCATATGAGGTTTGTAGAACTGTCTGAACTGGCCTTACAGGATGACCCCAGTCTCCTAACATAAAATCACTAGAAGCATCCTCATATTGGGCCTCTAGCCACTACCTCCATATGCCTCCTTACATAAAATTTCTATAAATATCGAATGGCTAGTAACCTGAGTGAAAGAATAGCCCACTACTACCAAAGGTTCTAGTGCTAATGGAATGGCAATATTAAACCATCAATAAATCTTTGAGTCCTCTCATACTCGAGAGAAAGAATCATAGAAGTGCAACTCGTATAATCTAGCCTCATACTCTAAAATGAACATGGAACCCTGCTATAGACCTTTAAACTCACACCTAGCATGAGAATACTCCAAACATTGGGCGATATCCCTTCATGTAGAACACCATTCATTGATTTTAAAATCACAAGAAGTACCTCTTGAATGACTAGAAAGGCAATAAACCCTACTGGTGCCGACTTAGGAATAACATAAGTTGATCTTCAGACCCTTTTATGGCTATTAAACTGATAAAGGCTCAATTTGAACCTATGGAGGTCTGACAGGTGAAGCATCTCTCATGGGTTCCATAGTACATGTACTTCTTCAAACCTTAGAATCGACCTCTAACACGTCCCCTATCAGAGCTCAAACTGGTGGTGCAGTAGGCTCCCTATATCCTGTTGTTGTCAATGATTGTAAACTTGCCCTCTACAAAAGAGTGAACAAGAATAAAGGAAATTTTAAGAGACCAACTAGGATACAATTCTTGACAGGGAAAGGAAAAGAGAATGATTTCCTAAAGGTGTCACTCCAGCCTCCAGAGGATTGGATACATATGTTATCGTATCAATCCACGATTTTCCCCCTAGACACACAAGCAATCCAACCCATAGGATTTACTTTTACTCTTCCTATTCTTACTTCTGTAGGTTTCAATCTATTAGACACTAGTTCATGTACAAAAAAAACCTAGAGTTCTAATATCAATTTTTCATGACGCATTTTTTTGGGTTATGAGGCATCTACAACCCATCTTAGGTAACCACCCATTGAAGATAAAATCATAAATTATAACAAAAGAGAAAGATAAAATATGAAATAGGTTCTAATATCATAAAATAGATATAAGACCCCAAACCTTGGTAAACTAGTATTGTGAGCCACTAAGTAATGAATACAAGAATATTCAAAAAGAAATACGTAAACTTTATCTAAAAGTAAGAGAAAATTGTAAAATAAAGATAATAGGAGGGAAAAAGTGGGCTCTAAACTTCGAGAACCATATTCTACATCAAAAATCTCAAATCGAGTGCAAACCTACAATTAAACATGCTAACTCATATTAGCTTTTGTACTAGAAGATAAAGAGGTGTAGTATGAGTAACAATAGCTGAAGAAATAGGGTACCCAATAGGTATCATCAGCTGACTGGGACCATATAAGAAATAAAAGAAGTAAACAACAGATAATAAAGTAAATAGGTCAAAAAAACAAGGAAAGTATGAATACACAAAAAAGGCACCAATAAATAAGATAGCTAACAACAATAATAGGAGAACTCAGATGAAGTACTGAAGACATACATTATTCCCTGCGATAGATAATATAATAAGGAAATAAAAAGGGGTGGTATACTGCTAACCTCAATAAAATATGAGATGAAAAACAATCAATTCTATGAAATCCCATAGATGAATAGCGCTCACTAGGTAAGGTCAATCCGAAATAACTACCAAATTATTACCATGAGTAGATAAATAGGAAATAGCAAGTATACACATAAATAGAGCATTATAAATACCCCATAAGCAAGGAAGGTACAAATAGTCAGGCTTACGCGTTAACCCCCCATAAAACCAGAAGGTACATCTCAGAAAATAAGTGTGAACACAGACGCGATGGAATGGTATAGGTGTCTCAATAATACTTTATGCACCCCCTTTCAAATTTTTGTCTTGTGAAGGGGGTACCCATGGGAGTCCTCGATCTATACGCCTCTATCAACTACAACTTAGATTGGCTGGGCCTATGAAGGCCTTCACCGCATACTACTCATGAATCTCATAACTAGTATCTCATAACTAGAGAATCATAACTGATATCTCTAGGGTATCAATGCACGTGGCCAGCCATCACCGAGTCTAAAGTTAATCAAAACTCAATATTTGTGTCCAACTATATTTAAGTATAAAATAAGGTACTGACTAATACTCAGCATCTAACATCGATCCAAAGATATAAGTACTAGAAAAGTCATTATACCTGATTCCACATTTTAAGCCCTGATAAAGAAAGTGGAAAATATAAGTACCGAGTGCCAAATAAACAATCGGGTCTAAAACAAATTTAAGAAAAAAATTTATCAGTATATATTAAAAAAGATTCATTTTATAAACAAACATCACAAAGGTATTATTTGGTAGTATCAAAACTTCTGTGAACAACTTTCATTTATTAAAATCTCATAGTAGTGCCAGTTATCAATATCCCAAAATTGTCCCGCATGGCTATGCAAGGTTTCAAAATCAACAATAATGGACCCTCAGACATAAAATAGTAGAAATCAATACATAAAATCAACATTCAATGATGATGATATGCATAATAACAACTAATAGATCATAGATGGTCCTGCAGACCCTGCATAGGCTCGGTGTCACTACAATAATCATAGCCAGTCATATGATGTTTGGGACTCACAAACATTCCCAATAAACCATCTATGTTCTAGTGTTAATAAAGATCACGCAGGATCACAGGGGAGATCTATAATCCTAATACAATACAAAAATGAAAATCAAGAACCAAATAAAGAAGAGGATAGGGTCAAGGTTACCAATTTTATAATTCCCAACCCAAGGATGCTAAGATATAGCCTACCTAGCGTCTGATGCATAAGCGTAAATATTAGGAAAATAGATAAATCAGCCCCACCAAATCTAATAATGCTCCAACGATCATGAAACTAGAAAATAATAATCTATATGTTAATAGGAGTCAAACTATACCCATATATATATGGTTATAGTCGGGTTCAAAATCCAAGTCAAACCAGCCTATGGGACTGGTAATCTAAAGTTTCAAGTAAAAGATATCAAAATATTTCTCACATTGAAAGAACTTATACCTAAAATTTGGAGTAAAGACGAGCTAAGAACAAACTAAATTTAATAATAAAATAAATAAAGAACTTGGTGAAATTGTGAAATTTTTAGATGAAATTGAATGAAAGTAGAGTAAAAAATTACCAATAATTGACAAAAAGTTGAAGAAATATGATTTCCAACGTTCCCCAAAGTCACTGAAAGACCCCAAGGTTCATCAGTGGAAATTTTGAGTATGAGGTTTAAAGATGAAGAAAAATAAAAGAATTTTGGGGTTTTATTATAGTTATACCTGCTAAGAAAAGTTTCTCAAGTATGTGTGAGTGCACGTCGCAATTGAGTGGATGGAGAAATGCTCTTCACAATCGCATTAGTGCACGTCGTGAAAGAAAAGTATAAAGGTATAGTGAATTGTGATCGTTTGAAGTATGAATATGATTACATAGTGCAATAGGCCAGTCATTTATAATCGCATGCATGACTATGGGATTATGTCAGGAAAATCTTAGGTGCACCAGAATTGTGCATCAGTAATAAAACTAGACAAAGAATTTAGTAAAAAGGGTTCTCAGAATATGTTTGGAAACCGAAGGACACAATCCAAATATGCTTCTCAAAATGTGTTTGGAACCCGATGAACACAATGCACATGCTACCTATATGGAAATGATATTTTGTATCAAATAGTGCAAACAAAGTTTTGATCTGAAATTATTTCGACAAAATTTTGACTAAAGTAAACCTTTACCTTAAATTTTCAAAATTTCAACCGATTATTTGAAATGAGAACTACACACTCGAGAACCAAACCAACACTCTACCTAATCTAAACTTAACATTTTGGAGTTGATGGCATAGTCGAATTTTCAATAGAAGGCTCCAATCATAAAAAATTAACCAAAAGTCAAACCTTTGAACTCTAAAGCACCAAAAACACACAAAATGAGATAAAATTATCACAAAGTCCTGTGAAAATAAATCAAGAGTCTGTCTAGACCAAATTTACATTCTAGAGCTAACAGAACTATAAAATTTTCATTCCAAGTTTATTTTCAATAAATGTTGATTGAAGTCAATGATTTAAGAAATTAAGACTATAAAATAAATAAATGAACATGTCAACCACAAGAAGACCTGGGAACCGAACCACCAGTTCCTATAAGGACACAAAAAATAAATCTCTAAGATACAAGACAATTATGATGACATAAAAATAACTGGAAGGGTCATTATATATATAGCTGAGTGCTTGGTTAAATGCTTAAATTTGAGCACTAGCGACTAGTGGACTATCTCAAAAGAGGCCCATTTCTTCATATATGTAGGATTGGATCACCATAGATTTTATTATGGGGTTGCCTAGCATTGTGTGTGGTTATGATTCCATTTGGATGACTATGGACTATTTGACTAAGTTTTCTTATATTATTTTGGTCAATGTTGATTATATGACTAAGAAGTGAACTGAGATTTATATCAGTTAGATTGTTTGCATAGTGCTCTGTATATATAACATTTTTTACCAATGGCCTTTATTCACTTTGCATTTTTGGAGGGAACTACAGCATGGTTTTGATACTCAGTTAGATATGAGTACAACGTTTCATCCTCATATCGATGGCTAGTATGATTTGGATGATTCAGGTATTAAAAGATATTCTTTGAGCCAATGTTATTGATTTTAGAGACCGTTGAGATATGTATTTGCCTCTAGTAGAGTTTATATATAGTAATAGTTATCACTCATGCATTAGATGTAACCTTTTGAGAATTTATATGGTAGAAGGTGTAGATCTTCAATTGGTTGGTTTGATGCTTTGAGGTGCAAGCACTGAATATAGATTTTCTTCATGATGCCATAAAGCAGGTTTAGGTCATGCAAAGTAGATTGTTGACTGTCCGGAGTAGGTAAAAAAGTTATATTAATAGGAGGTTTTGAGCCCTAGAGTTCATGGAGGGTGATTTATTTTGGTTAAGGCATCACCCATGAAAAGTGTAATGAGGTTTGGAAAGAAGGAAAGAGTAGTCCTAGGTTTATTGGCCTATTTGAGATTCTAAAACAAGTTTGAGAGGTGGCTTACGAGTCATCCTTGCCACCTAGTTTATCAGTGGTGCCTCCTATTTTTTATATTTCTATATACAAACATACATTCCCAATTATTCTAACGTGATTCACTCTGAGTCTATGACATTAGATCTGGACTCTAATTATAAAAAGGAATCTGTGACTATTTTAGACATGCAAGTTAGAAAGTTGAGGACTAAGAGATAGCTTCAGCAGAACTTCAGTAAAAACATCGTTCAATTTCAAAGTCTATGTGGGAGATTAATTCTGATATGCGTGTAAAATATCTATAAGTTTTTTATGCTTTAGGTACTTTTTGTTCCTTTATGTTCGAGGATGAACATGGTTTTGAGTGGTGGATGATGTAATGACCCTGAAGGTCTTTTTTGGCATTTCTCATAAAATTACTATTTTTTCCCTCTAGATAGTTTTCTCAAGTAATATTTTATTAGTGTTTGTGATTATTTTTGGAATCGAAGATAAAGTTTTAAGATTTGAGAAAATCTCAATTTTGAAAGCTTTTAAGTTGAAATAGTTGACTTTAGTCAATATTTAGAGTTTTGAGTCTCAAAATGAAATTTCAAAATATGGAGTATTACTCCAAAATGTGGA
>JBDJHY010555143.1:0-16771 GCA_039654485.1 Withania somnifera
TCTTTGACATATTTCACATGATTTGATAAATCTATATGTATCACGGTGAAGAGTAGGCTAAAGTAGCCCCGCTGTAATACTTTATGTGCAGTCTTAGAACCACCATGATTTCCGCTAACTTGGAATGAATGGCATGCCTCAGGAATACTTCTCAAGTCAACCTCAGGCATAAATCTTTGCATCATATTGTCTACACAGAGCTAAACAAGAAAGGATCATCTGAAAAGTACCTACTGACATCATGAAAGAATTTTGTTCATGCATAAGAGTGCATTCCCTCAGGTATATAATGCTGACAAAAGAGTTGGAAAAGTCAGCACACCATGGAGCCACATCTGCCTTAACAACCATTACCCTTTCATCAGGGATTGCATCCTTAATATTTGCATCAACTATCTCTCTTCCATGTACTTCTAACCTTGAGAGGTGATCAATTACATTTTTTGCACAACCTTTTCAATCTTTCACCTCAAAATTAAATTCTTGTAGAAATAAGATCGAACGAGTCAACCTAGGTTTTGCATATCTCTTGGCTATGAGATATCTCAAGGATGCTTGGTTAGTATGCACCATAATTTTGGTTCCAAGAAGGTAAGATCGAAAATTCTTGAAGGCATAAACCACAGTAATCAGCTCTTGCCCAGTAACAATATAATTATTATGTGCCCCATTCAACTCTTTACTGGTATAATAGATTGGATAAAAAATCTTATCCCTTTTATGTTCCAACATAGCACCAAGCGCCACACAACTAGCATCATTCATAAACTCTAATATTCTACCCAATGAGGGTCAACTATAACCGGTGCAGTGATTAATTTTTGTTTGATCCCCTCAAAATCCTTTAGACAGGCCTTATCAAATAAGATTTTTACCTATTTCTCAAGAAGTTTGAATAGCGGGCTTGCAATCTTTAAAAAATCCTGAATGAACCTTCTATAGAAACTTGTATGACCCAAGAAACTTCTCACACCCTTTACAAAGATCGAGGCTAGTAGCTTCTCAATCACCTCCACCTTCGATATATCTACCTCAATACCCTTGTCAGAGATTTTTTGAACCATAATAATACCCACTCTTACCATAAAATGGCATTTATCCCAGTTAAGAACCAGGTTAACATTAATACAAATTTACAACACACTCAGAGAGGTACAACCATGAAGAAGGGTTACAATAGAGAGAAGATATTATAAACAGAGATGTTTATTGTACAAGAGATAATCTAAGATAGTCTTTGATAGTCTGTCTTAAACAATTACATGGATCCCCTATTTATACTAAGCTAGTAGGGTATCTGAAAATATCACAAACTAATCAGAGCTAGAATATCTTATCTTAAGGGATAAGGATAATCCAAAGCTTCCACTACATACCACACATGATACACATGCTACTTTACAGACAACTCATACATATGACTCACCTAATATGACAAGAAAATAATAATTCTTTTATATTTTCGTACATCACACTTTATTCTTTACTTTACTTTAATTATTATATGAAGCGTCTCAAACTCTTTTCCTTCTACCAGAAGAGGGATGAGCCCACATCGTTATCTTTAGAATTACTACCAGAGTTATCAATGATAGTGTAGTCAAAACCAGGAACTGGTTTTTTGAACTTTGGCTATCTCTTACGATGAAGCATGTAGTCTGGATGTCCTGTGTCATCTGGAGGAGTATTCATGGCTTCACAATATAGTTTTATCCTAACAATTAGTCATTTGGATAGCATAATCTTTAGGGAATGTTGTGTGTCATCTAGCCTTTGGAACTTTATTGAGGACTTCATTGATATCAATGTTATTCAAAGCACATATGAGATCATGATAATCAAATGTGAGGAGGCTATTTACAGACTCCTTGTCACGTCAGAATGTACATGAATTACTCTATATTGATAATAATTTGTTTTCCTTGAATTATGAAACTTCTTTTATATTCAAATGTGAGTAAAATGTATCATTTTTTACAAACTCCATTGAAACTGCTTCCATCTGGACGAAGATTGTCCTACCAAAATTTTAAATTTCCAAAGAGGCATAGCCATCTAAAAAGAACTTTATGCTTTCTTTTGTTGTTTCCTTTAGCATTGCATGCTAAATATCGAAGAAAACTCCAGTTGTCAAAAATGATTCCAAATGGGCATCTTTCCACAAAATACCAAAGAACTAAGTAAGCTTCTTTTGGAAATTCAAATATGAAACCATTGTTGTACCTCAAAATAGACAATAAAGGTAGAATAGGGTTTAATCAAAATCCAAGAAGAGGACTTTCGGTTAGGCCAAATAAGCCAATATAGATTCTCTAGAAAGATAGTAGACAAAACAAAGCCTTTTTATAAAGGAGATGGTGCAGGATATTATCTTTGATGTGGGAAGGGAAATCTTCTGGTTTGACATAGTATATGACCGAAAAGATAGAGAAATGGTTTTTTGGGCTCTTGATAGGAAATATGGAAGGAAACTATTTTTTCCTTTGATGTGTCTTGCTTCAAATTTCCATTGAGAAAACCAGTTTTCCCATCTTAAAAGTTGATCCTGTGGAAGCATCTTCTATTTGAACTGTAACATCTTAGGAAATGCTTACATATCCATTTCTATGAGAAAATATTTATTGATAAGGTGGAACTTGAATTTTTAAATTCTCCTCTTGACTGCTAAGGTTTCCTTGTATGTGGAACAGTAGTGAAGTTCTCCACTTTTGAATGATCCACTCTTATAGCCACAAATCTGTCTCTTTCCATTTTCTTCTTCAAGAAGAATTGCACCCCAAAATTTTTCACTAGCACCAATTTGTAGGACTCTCTTGCCTGTTCCTGGAATTTTTAAATATGATAGATTCTTTGTTAAAGACTTTAGTTTCTTGACTGCATTAATGCATGCTTGGATTCATGGTGGAGCACTTTTCCTGAGCTGATTGGAGAGCGGTGCTCTATACTTGACCAGATCATGAATGAATCAACCATATAATTCACTATACCAAGAATTGCTAGAGTTGTTTGAGTGTTAAGTTTTCATCTTGGAAATGATGAAGTTGAGTTAAAATGTTTGGCTGGAGCTGGTATTGACCATTTGAAATGTGCATCCCCAAGAAGTCAATATCTGTTTCTCTGATGATCATTTTCTTCTCTGCAAGCATGATTCCATAATTCTTTACCAGGTTATGGAATTTTGATAATAAACTATAATGAGAGTCTATGTCTTGTGAAAACAGGAGGATATCATCAATATAAATTAGAGCATTTTCCATAATAGGTTAGAAAAACTTTGTCATAGCTTTTTGGAATAGAGATAGAGCTGGTTTGAGTCCAAAAGGAACAACTGTCCAATGATAATGACTTTCTAGTATGCAAAACCCTGTCTTAGGCCTTTCATCTGGATGGATGCCAAAGTTGCCAAAACCCAGATTTTGGATCAAATTTTGAGAAGATCTTTGCCTGAGGAAGCATTTGAAAGATTACTTCTCATTTTGGTAGAGGAAATTTATCATCTTTGAGAAAATGATTAAGGGGTTGATAATTGATAGCCAACCTCAATTTCCCCTTAGCTTGTTCAGATCTTTTGTTAATATAGAATGCCTCACAAGCCTATTGTGATTTGGTGTTTTCTATGAGCCCTTTTGCTTGTAACTGGTCAACCTCTTTAACCTCCAAGGCATAATTATCTGGATTCATACCTTTATGAATTGCTTTCTTTGGATTAATATCTTTGTTTCTTTTGAAAGGTAAAGACACAAAGCACTATAGATTCTTCCATAGAGGATGATAGAATTTTTAAAGGAATTCGTGTGGGATTCCGCATAAGAAATACGAGCTATTTCTTCCTTCATTATAGATAGTAACTCCACTGGATACAGATGTAATGTCTTGGTCCAAGGTAGAAAATGATTTCTATGTTTCAGACCTTCCTTATTCTAAGATACCTTTTTGAGATTATGTAGGTTATCAAACCCAATCAAAAGATCCTTTCCTAGTAATTCTGATCCATAAACCCAATATTTTATCATGTAACATGGAATGAGTAGGATATTTATGGGTTTGCTGATGAAGTGATGACAAAAGTATCAGTATTTGCAGCATGAAATGTCTTGGAGTAAGAATTCCAATATTCTTTTGGTAAGATATCAGGCTTCATAAACGATGAAGCAGCTCCTGTATCAAAAAATACAATGACTGGAATTGGTTTATCCCATTTTCCTGGAAAGATATGGATCTTGGCTGAGGGGGAAGGTTGAAATAAAAAGCTCCCAGCAAGGGTGAAAGTGTTTTCCTCATCGAACAAGATCACATCATCTTCAGATTTGTCAGACGAGTCAGTCAAATCTTCTCCAAAAGCAAGAATGGTATCTGCACCTGGTTCATCATCAAGTGAGAAGAGTGATTCAAGATCATCATCTTCTATGTATTGAATCTTAGCAATCTTCTCAATGAGTCTTTAACTCTTTTCTCTGTTTGGAAATTCTTTAGCAAAATGCCCCTTCTATCTGTATATATAACAACTGGAGGATTTGGTGCTTCCTTTCTTTTTTCGAAGGAACTTCCATTTTTTCTTCTTGGAGAAATAGTGCTTTCTCACATTCTTGGAAGGTTTGTCCTTCTTTGGAAATTTGTCCTTCTTCTTGTTGCATGTGCACGAACTACTTTTTCTATATTTGATTTGTAGTTCATTCTGATCACAAGATGATTCGAGATTTTAGCTTTGTTCTTTGATCTGCTTGAGAAATCTTTTCTGGTTATAGAGTTTATCCAAGGCCACTAACACATTCTGGTACAATTCTGCTAGAGATGTTTTGTTTATTAGAAGTCTCTAAAGTTATAGAAGTCTTGATGTTTCCTTCCCAAGAGGTTCTGGGAGAGAATTTAGGAATGTCTATTTGAGATTAACATCATCAATACCATTAATGGTGTAAAATCTTTTGGACATCCTTTCATAATGATTTTCCAGATCTTTTCTTTTATATGAGTAGCATCTCATACTAAGATATTCTTCACGAGTTTGAGTTGTGTAGTGATCCTAAGCACCGAGAAATTCATTGTGGACTACATGATAAGAGTGTCAATATTTAGACTTTGTTTAATTGTCATCTGTCTGTATCCTCCAAGAGCAATCCACCATTGGCATAACCTTCCATGAAACTTGGCCACAAATTTATCTGCTACTGAAAGCATAGTGGCATTAGGCTGAAGTAGTTCAGCTGTACACCAGGCATACATCTCATCGATTCTATCTCTCCAGTTAGATGAAGGGATATTATCAAAAAAGAATCCTTTTGTAGGGTCATTAATGAACGGCTCGGGTTTCTCTAGTCCACTATATCCTTCAGTATATTGTCCTTCATTTTCAACCGTGGGCTCTTGAGAATGTCGAGAAAAAGGCTTTCAGTTTCATAATTCTTTTTATATTGCTGCCATAAAGATGGCACCTTTTTTGAGGATTTTGGTTAGTCAACCATTGCTGACTTCTCAAAAGGCACAGGTAGATTCGTCATCTTGGTTAGAATAGTCGATATTGGATTTTCAACCATCTTTTGTGAAGTGTCTAGGATGATTTTCTAGAAGAAAAGTCTTTCAACTCAGAATCTTTTAATGGGGACTCATCCGACTTTCTTTGCTAAATATCGTGAATTTACAAGTACTTATACCTGGGGCAGAATTGCTCTTCATTATCACGTGGAGAAGGGCTGTGATCACAAAGGTTGTACTGAAGAGGGTATCGAGATTGCATGCATGGTATGATGTAATCACGAAGGCTAGACAAGGTTAGACATGTGACTGCATGGGAATCTAACACCATCGTGAAGGGTTATCAAACAAGGCATCATGATCACTTAAAAATGGGACACAATAGTGTAGAACATTTTGGTTGTGCACCAGTAACAACTGAACTAACAAAACCAACAATAAAAATTAACTTCAAAACAAGACTCGAAATGCATTCCAAACCCAATTAAAATGAACCAAATATGTTACCTGCATAAAAATGACATTCCTGAATCAATGAAGCAGATGAAATTCCGATCCAATGTTATTTCGATAAAATATTTACCAAAGTAAAACTTAGCCAAAATAGCCAACTTTCTAGTACAATACTTGAAATGAGCTCGGTTGGACTAAACCCCTAATGAACAACTCACCTAGCCCAAACTCAATATCATAAGGTTAATGGCCCAATCGAATTTTCAATCTGAGCTCCGATCACAAAATGACCACCCAAGTTCCACCTATGAACAAGAAATCACATAAAACATGCAAAATAACATAAACTCAAAACCAAGATCTTCAAAATCGAACCAAGAGTTCATTTAGACTAAATCCACAATCTAGAATCAATAGAACTTTTAAAATTCAATTCCAAGCTCATTTTAAAATAATGTTGACTAAAGTCAACTTCAATATTAAAGGTTCTAAAATAGGAAAACAGACATAACGACCAAATGAACTACCCGAGAATAGAACCACCGGTCTCAGTGTAAGTCTCAAATAACTTAGGGACACTACAAGAAAGATCTAAGATTTAAGAAAATATGAAAATAAAAAAATTTCCATCAGGGTACAATTGAGTTCGTATTAATAAGGTAATTCCTTCTTTAATTTATTATTTTCATCACCTTTTCACAAATTTGCGCGATTGTGGTAGAAAATTCATATCTCATTGTAGGAATGCTAAAATTGTAATATGTTTGATTTTCAAAAAAGTAAAATCATAGTGCAACAACATATCCAAATATCACGATCAGATTTCCCCTAGATCCACCCAGGTATATTTTTGAATTCAACTTTGAATTTTGATTAGATGACTACACTAGCTTCGTATGGCTTTATGGTAAGTACCGTATCTTGGTTTAGGATTAATGAAATCATAAAAAATTTGTGGTATTTGAAATAAGATTCATAAATATTCAACATATAATAAAATTAAAATTAGATTGCACCTATACTTGCTTAGGTATCGTTCTGAATTTTGCCTAGAATTTTGACGAACTGGTCACTCTATCTTTCAGTAGGCTCATAAAAAAATTTGTATCTTGAGTACAAAATCACAAGAGTTTTATGGAGTTGCGAAGAATATTTGTAATCTACAATATTATCAGAACTCACAATATAATTGCACCTACGCTTGTTTAGGCATCACTTCTAAAGTTAGCATAAATACCCACCAAATATGTCGTTATGACATTATAATCCTAACTTTTCCCTTTTAATTTCCTTTGAAAAATTTTGGGTGAAGTTCAATAGATTTGTTATACAGTATATGATGCACTTTCATAATTGTAATACATCGCATACTCATCCAGAGATAGTGAATGACTAATGAATTCCCATTGCCAAAATCCTTACCATAGATGTCCAGCCTTTAGCGGTTGTTGTATTTTCACTTGACAAAAGGTTGTTTTCTGAATCCCTCCACCTTAAAGAATGGTCACAAATGGAGACTAAACTGTCATATGAAATTTCTTGGGCAAGAATATTAATATGAGTGTTCCTCTGTTGAAATCCGCAATTCATAAGGAAATCGCACCTGCTGAATGTTATCATTCCAAGGGATGTCTTAGCAATTGGAGTGTACCATACTCTAGTTTCAACAATGTCTTCTACACAAATAGCTACTAAAAATGAGTAGGGGATGTACTGCCTCACCATAAGGAGGATTTAGATCTCATCAAGGTTTGTGATGTTGTGTATACATCTCTATTCATATATGACTATGATGACAATGTGCTTCATGCTTTTTTGCGAGTTTTGGCATCCATCTGCCAAAAGGCTTTCTACTTTGTTTGGGAATTGTGGGTTATTAAGGGTGTTCTAGAAAATAGGTCCTTTTTTATGAAGTTGTTCCCTCACGAAAGAATTAACTCAGATGTACTCTCAGAGAATATTATTTCTTCCAAAGAACTGTCAATATTTTTTCATCCTTCTATAGAATTTCAAAAGGAGAAACCCATGAATGAGTATAGTTCTGGTATGTAGTATTAAGTAGGTATGCCGAGCCTCTTCAAAAGGCATCCAAGGATCAAACCATAAAACCAAGGCTTAATATAATCCTTCTGGAAACATTGACATAAACATCCTACTGTGGACCGATGAGGAGAATGCTCCCTTTGTCGATCTAGGTGTGAAGGAGTCACTTAGAGATGAGATAAATTTGACGGCGTTCCTTACATTTTGTCTTTTCATTTGTGCTTCCAAAAAAGAAATTGACTACGTGCGTGCTATCATTTTCAAGGTAGAAAGCTTGATGACCAATGGAGAGAAATTATCTCTGGAAGTCCCGATTCTTGGAAGTGTATATCATGACACTGGAAAGAGATATTCTTTTCCGAACTTAAATATGGAAAATATAATTTCCCCATACACTATGTATATGGCTAGCTAGAGAGTATTTTGGGATCTATCATCGTGCTCATTACTCACGCCAAACATACACTTATCAAAATATTTGGAGAGAAGATGGTTAAGTATTTAGTTTAATTGATGCCCAAAAGTTATTTCAACAGTATGATGCATGTCGACACTATCACTTGGCATTGCTACAAAATAAGGACTTATAGCTTACTTATAGTGGTCGGCTCTCAAATTCATGGAATGAAGTCATCATAAGCCTTCTTTCAAGCTATGTCATCCTTAACACGAATCAGATTTCATAGTGAAGTCATATAGCCCTAACAGGTTTAGTCAACAATTTGGTTTTTGTCAAGAAATACATGGAGACCTTCTAGAGTAGCCTTATGATGGCACATTGCTAATGTTGGTGCAACTTCTATATTCATCCATTCACCTTGGCACTTCTTTGAAAGTCATTATTATGAAGCGCCCAGTAGAAAGTGCACCTTTAATGATACGTGAGTATGTGTATTATTGGTCAAACCATCATACGATCCCTTAAAAAAGGAGCCGTCATATTTTTAAAAAAAATTCAAGGTTGGATCATACACAAATATCTAGAGAAGGTTTGAAACAACTGAAATAACATTACATTCTTCTTCCAAGCCCAAAGTAAAGCTTAATGATACTCCGCAATTTGTCAAGCCCTTCCCTAATTAGAAACTTTGAAAGATGTTGATGCACCTATAGAAAAAAAAAATATTATATTAGGCTCCAAGGCTACTAGCAGCACTCCCAAGGCGATTACCAATGCTTGCGATAAAAAGGAACTTCGTGTTTCGTCAAGCGAGGATATTAGAAATAAAATATCCATGTGCCTGCATCTCCGAATGATTTCAGACGTATCAGTGCTCCTTCTAGTTCAACAAAGAGAGAGAGAGAGGACCATCACTAAAATCATTAAAAAAGGAAAAAAAGATCTAGGTGATGGTAATTGTTGTATCGATATTTTAAAAACTCTCGTCGTTGATGATGGGGCATTTACAAATAAGGACCCAAACTTGGTGATATTGTATGAATTAGAAAAATAAGTAAAGTCCTTTTTTTTCTTTTTAATGTACTTCTCATTAGAAAGATGATAACAACATTAAAAAAAATTGTTTTATAAAAAGAGAAAAAAATTCTAGAGATACAATGATAAAATCATTAAAGTTGGATAAGTCCTGGGAAACTCAAATCATCGTTAAGAATAGTGGATAGTAGAACACATCAATAATGTTCTTTTTCATTACCTGTAATTTTACCCTTTTTTTAAAATAAAATTGAATCTAATGGTTTTCTTATTTTTTTTCTTTTTTTTAATTGGATCTTCAAGATTTATGCTGTGATGAACTTGGAAATGAGATGATTGTGAGTTACTCTACAAGTTCCAACAACCTTGACCTAATTGCAATGAAATCAAGTTCTTTCCTTAATAATGAACTTCTTTCACTGGAATTAGTTCCACCTAGGTAGTCACCTCTTGCTTTTCTGGACAATGGGACTCCACAACTAGTTTTTACTAATGCGATGAGTCATCGTTAATCAAATCATGCATCCAAAATAATTCAAGACTTCCTTATGGACACTGCATCCTAGCGTCTCAATTTTGATCCACACGGAGCTATTTTTCATTAAATTTGCCTTTGTTTTTTAGATGTGAGACACTTTGTGCAGATGGATTACACAATTTTCTATAGATTCATTAGGCATATTTGTAGAGTTGGAGACAAGCACTGCTTCAACTTTTGAGGAGATTATAAAAATTACTTATATTTCTACCATGGAGGGTCTTGTCGAGAACTTTTTCAAGGCTCATGCAGAATATGATGCTTTAAGATTATCAAGAATGACAAAGGAATTATATAAAGAGTCCCTTTCTGATGTACAACAACACCTCAATTATGCAAGGGAGCATGAAAAATTGAATGGGTCTGCAGAGAAGCTTCAAGCAAGTCTTGCATACATGGAGAAGGATTTGGTAGCCTTGGCTTCTAAGAGGAAGAAGTTTGTGGCGCTCCTCAATAAGTATCAAGAGAACTTGTGGTCAAAAAGTCAAGAAAAAATCACCTTAACAAAGGGTGAAATTTATATCATTGAGGCAAATCACACATTTTCTGATGATGAAGTGGAGAGATTATCAAAAATGGTAGAGGTGTTTGAGATGAGTTGCCAACAAATAATTAGTTTCACACCTTTTTCGTAGTTGAAATTACTGCATAGAAATTGGTTCTTTTTATTTGTTTTATTTTTCTTATTATGATACAGTCCACTTTTTAAAGCAATAAAGGTAGTGGCTTATTGTTTTCAATATGAATCTTGTTGCCTTCAATTTTGAGCATACTAATCATGAATATGTCCCCAAATATGGCTAAACTTTTAAGCCTCATTGAGAACATATTTTAAGTAACATTAGATGTGATTTATATTCTCTGGATCATATGATCTTCAAAAAACTAGCCTACATCTAAAATATTTGCATTTGGTGTAAAAGCATTCAAAAAATGAGAAACTTGATTCTATATAAACTAAACTTCAAAGGTTATAATATGTCCAAAATTCGAAGTCAAAACTCCTTTTTGGTTAAGGAGAATTAATTTTTTTGAAGTTAGTAATGGACCTGCCCTGCTTTCTCACTTACTTATACAATCTCACTAAGACGCTCCCATTTAACTGCAGAAGCATCCAAATAATGAGCAGCTTGATCCTACAAATACTAGGCCTGGTAGGCTACATCATATCCAAATACCAAGTAAAATTTCCTTTTGGATTAATATGAATTCACTTCTGCATACAACTAAAAACCTAAAGTTTTTTAACAGATTTATGTAATTGTATAAAAGAGTTTTTGTCTAAGTGCAGGAGCTTCCCGGTGATGAGAAAATTGATTCTATGGATACTAGACTTATAAAGCTAAAAAAATATCCAAAATTCAAGGCAAAAACCCATTTGGGCCAACGGGAATTGATTTTTGAAATTGCCCCAAAAAATGGCCTTTTTTTTACAAATTCATATGGTTTCACCAAGATAAATTATTTGATTTTGAGGATACAAAAAATTCAAAAATCAAGGTAATACTCCTTATGGATTGATGGAAATCGATTTTGAAGTCGGCTACACATCTGGTTCATTTATGATAGGTTTATGCAGTTACACCCCAACACTCTCTTCTAAGTGCAGGAGCATCCAAATTATGAGAATAAAGATTTTTTAGACACTAGACTTGGGAGGCTATAACATATTAAAAAATAAAGGTAAAATTCCATTTAGATCAATGTGAATTGTTTTTTTTAATTCGCCCAAGAAATCTAGCCTATTTTTGATAGATTTGATTGGCAAAGCTTCCTCGTCTAAGTGCATGGTGTCCAAATGATGAGTAGATTAATTATCCATAAACTAGGATCCTGAATCTATAATATATCCAAAATTGAGTTTGTTGAATTTGCATGCTCTAATACAGAAAGCTTTAGCTTTGTGCGGCTTTACAAAAAAGGTCTCATCTTGGTATAGGAATGTTGGAACAGAAAGCATGTTAATTATTTAGAAGCTAGGCTCTTAAATTCATAACATATCAAAAATTCAGATTTAATTGCTTTCCAGATCATTGTAGATATCCTCTAGAAGTTGACGTTGCATGCTAAAATACAGAAAGCTTCATCTTTGTGTTGCTTTACCAAAAAGGGAACTTCTTGGCATATGAATTTCAAAATCATGAGGTTATTATTTCATTGGGAATAAGACTCCAAGAGTTTTGTTCCATCTAAAAAACATTGCCAAAGACCTTATGGATATGTATAAACTTCTCTTCAAAGTTGGTTAAAAACTGTTGCAGAACTTTCCTGGGCATTTGTGTATCGATGATAAAAAATTCATAAATTAACATAGGAATGACTGAATGACAAGATTTTTCTTCCCTTGCAAAGAGGGCTCTACGGACTTTGCAATGTATCAAAAATCATGTCCAAACACCTTACCGATTTCTAAAAATGATTATTTACATTTAGCTTAATTCTGTCGCATTTAATTCTTCATATTTACATGTCATGTAGGAGTGAAGAAATCATGATATTCTTATTTCATTGGAAATAGGGCAATAAAAACTTTTCTATATATGAAAATTCATGGCCAAACATCTTACGAATATGTATAGAATTCTCCTTGAATTTGTTTCAAAGTTTGTCTTGCTTGTATCTTTATTTTTGCACATTCAAAGTTTCCAACTTGATTGATACAAATATAGAGATCCAGATCATGGGATTGACAACTTATCGCAAGATCATAAGTTATCTTATTGGGATGACTCATTTTTCATGGTTACATGCCCTCCCAGTTGAAGCATTAATCCTTAGTAAAGGTCTAAAAATTGATAAAACATCACTTATTGAATTAATGTTCACATGCTTCATTATGGAAGTAATGGCCAGGATGTAATCATTGGATGTAACACTTCCGAAAGTTAGTGCATAAAATTTACATTAAATTGACACACATTGTATCTTCAAGCATAATCCAAACAATCCTTCACCATTGTTGGCCAATAGTAACCATCCTTTTTATGTGAAAGTGTAACTTCGGTCCATGTCTATGTGATCCACAAGCTCTAGAGTGTGATATGTGCACAGATTTAATTTCCTCTTTTTCAACTACAACACACAAGAGAACTCCCTCTAAAGATCTTGATATAAGGTATCCTTATAACAAAGAAAGCGAGGGGCTTGACGATGGACTTTGATCTTTGTTTTCGGATCTTTTGTAAGTAAGTTGTAACATAATAATCAATAATGGTTTTCTCCAATCGAATTTCTTAACTTCCAAATCAACTACCATATGTTCAAGCTTGCTTTTTCATCCTTTTCTGAGGCTATTATCCATTTTTGGAAAATAGTGGTTTGTTCTTGATTGGGAAAGGTCAATGTCGAGGCCAAAATACGTAATGCATCAGCTTTCTTATTTTGTTTTCTTGGCACATGTTAAAGATATACATTGCTAATATATCAAATCAATTTTTATGCATAGTCATGATAGGGATGAAATTATGTCTTCTTTACCTCTTAGCTACCCAACAACTGATTGATCACCAACTCAAAATCCCAAAAAAACTTGTAATTTTTGTAGTTTCTTATCAATATCTATTTTAAGGTCGAGTATAAGAGCTTGATATGCTGTGATATTTTGGAGCAACATTGTGTTAACGTGAAGAAATATGTAAACACCTTCTCTTGAGACATAAAAAATATCATGTCGGTGCCTATTCCTTCACATCGCTCCTTCACGATGTGAGGATCCATTGAAATACATCTTCCAAGGTGGTTGAATCCCAATGACCATTACATCTTCATCAGGTAGATCCTCAGTTAGCTCCCAATCATCATGTATTGGATGGTCTACTAAGAAGTCAGCCAATTCTTTCACTTTCATAGATATTTAAGGAATGTATATAATCTCAAATTATTGAAATTATACATACCACCTTTCTAGTCGATCACTAAGGACAGGTTTTGAAATTATAAATTTGATAGGATTTGCTTTGGAAATGAGGTGGATGACATGAGATTGGAAGTAATGTTTCACATTCTGAATTGAAAAAACTAAGTCCAAACATAATTTTTTGATTGGTGAATACTTTTACTCATTTGGTGTCATTATCCTACTCAAGTAGTAAAGGTTATTTTCTTTCCCTTCACTATTCTTTTAAGCTAAGAGTTCCCCCAAAAAACTTTCTTGTGCCGATATATATAGTATCAATGGCTTCTCGAGAATAGGTGCTACTAAAATTGTAGGTTTTATTAAGTAAGGCTTGATTCTCTCAAAGGCCTTAGTATAGGCTTGGTCCCATTCAAAAAGGGTAACCTTCTTTATGAGAAGACTAAAAGATAGGCACTTTCCTGCTTGATTTAAGATGAATCTCCTAAGAAAAGTCAACTTCCCTTATAGACTTAAATTCATGGATATTTCTTGGCTCGACCATATTTAGGATTGCATCAACTTTGAGTCGATCAATTCTTATCCTTGATGTCGTACAATGAAACCAAGGAATTTCTCAAAGGTAACTTTAAATGCACATTTTAGAGGGTTCATTTGAAGTTGGTACCATCATAGAATATCAAAAACCATCCTCAAGTCTTAAAATTTGTCACTCTTATTTATTGATTTCACCATCAAGTCATCAATGTAACGTTCAACTCTTTTGTGAAGAATGTTCTCAAAGATATATTGTATAGCTCTTTGGTGTGTTGCTCATGTGCTCTTTAAAACAAAAGGCATCACTTTGTAGCAATAAATACACTTAGGAGTGCAGCATGTAGTAAGATCTTTATCCTTAGGAGACATACGGATTTGATTGTAGCTGGATGAGCCATTTATAAAACACATTGTCTCATACCCAGTAGTGACATCAATCATAAGATCTGGGAAGGGAAGTAGAATTTCATCCTTGGGGCATGCATTTTTAATATCCCTAAGGTCAACACAAAAATCGAATTTTTCCATTCTTCTTTCTTAGGACAATGCTTAAAGTATACAAGGGATAACTTCAGGAATAAAACTAGCCTCAATAAGGTTGTTAACTTCAGTTTTAATAATGGGAACCAATTCAAGCCTAAAGCATTATTGGGCTTGTTTGATGGAACACACCCCTTACTTGATTTTAATATGATGAACCGCCACCTTCAGGTCTAAACCAGGCATTTATCTATAACTCCAAGAACACACATCCTTGTACTAGTTAAGTAGATCAACATAGGCCTTCTCTTCATCAGCTTCAAGTAAAGCGTTTACATAAGTGGGTCTTGCATCTTGATCAGTGCCAAGGTTGGATTCTTTCAATACATAAACTATGGTTTTCACCCTGTCTTCAAGTTTAGGTGGTGCATCCTTAGCATCTTCATATTCTTGAGGCTCACCATCATTGAATTATATGTAGTAAGACCATGAAACGCCTTCACTTCTTCATAAACCCTTTTGGGAGGTAAATCACAGCCTTTCATTTTATGTAGTAATATGAAATGAAGATCCAATATTTTTTTCATATTCATCGTGCACTTTGATGTAGACAACAACATGTGTCTTTGCTTTTAGTAATTCCCCATATGTAAACACAAGATTTGTATCCCTCCTCATTTTAGAATTGATTAAGCTTTGAAAATCCTTAGATATTTTGAGATTCAGTCAAATAAGATGCTTTTATACTTCTTGATCTCTCCATGTCTTGCATCTCTTTTTCAATGGCCCTAATATCTCAAATATGGAGATTCTTGTCGTTGGTTTTCTAATTTGATCAAAGACATAAGACCTTTCTTAGAAAGTAACATGTTTGTCCCTTATAGTGATGTAATTTCTTTTTTTCCTTTTTATGGATATGTGAAATAGTCGAGGTTTTTCATATCCCAATCCTTCACATTGTTGCCTTATAGAAGGTTTTAATGGACTTTCCTAATTTAGTTCATTGGGATTGTATCAAGCCTTTGTAATTAACTTGTATGTAATTAGATCAAAACCTTCATCTATTCGCCTCATGGGGAGTACCTCATTTTGCAAAATCTTAGGAGCCATAAATTTTTGTAGTAATTTTGGAGACAACTTCATCATATCAAACCTTTTAATAGTAAGGGTCAACCCCCCTAATTTAGCTCGTTGTGGATTGAGAGTGTGTCCTTCGTCCTTCTTAGTCTTTCTAACATAATAAAGAATGGGTTTCACTTTCTTACTTAAAGAAGTGCCACTCATGTCAGGTGCTTTGTTGGTATTAGCGAGTTTTGGTTCTTCCTTTATCACAACTATGTCCTTTCCAACAACCACCTTAGCCTTGTTCAGAAATGTTGCAGCCTTGTATTTCATGCTTTCATCAACTTTTGTAGTATACTTCTTCAAGTAGAATCACGTCAGTGAATGGATTATCATATGCAATGATCTTTTTGTGACTCCGTCTCAAATATTTCAAACATTAGTGGTAGGTAGATGGGATGATTTTATTCTCATGTACCCAAGGCCTACCAAGAAAGATGTTATATGAACTCTTTGCAACTATTAAATGTAACCACACACTTAATAAAAACTCTCCTATAGTGAGGTCTACTTTGAATGCTTCCATGGCCTTTTGTGCCCCTTTGTTGAATACTTGGATCATCAAGTGACTTTCGGTAAGGTCTTCCATTTGAGATTCCAAGTTCTTTTATTATGTGAATTAGCAAGATGTTAATTCCATACCATCAATCAACTAGGATCAAGCTCACCCTTCGCTCACATAAAAAACCAACCATAGATAAATGGCGATTCTGAGGTATGTCGCCGAGTATAAGGTTATCATCATAGAATTTGATTTTTTCCATCCACATATCCTAGACTTCAAGGGATGACTCTATGGGGTCTTTGGGTGATGATCAGTTTAAATCTTTTAGTTTCTTTT
>JBDJHY010555250.1:0-10068 GCA_039654485.1 Withania somnifera
TTCAAATCAAGCAGTATTACAAGAAATAGGTCATGACTTGTAATGTGGTTTCCAAAGAAAAGTCCAAATCTCAAAACGGGTAGAACTACATCACTCCCCTCACAATTTGGTGGGCTATAAAAGGTCAATTTCAAGGGTTCCCTCGTTCAATGGCCTAAGATCATCTCTTCACTCACACCACACTCGTTGTTTGCAAAGGGCCAACGAGGAAAGTTCTAGATGATAGTTATGACATGCTAGCAATGCTAAGCCTCTCCATATAGCACCCACCCCACTCTTAATGCAATAATTTCAATCCTTCAATGGTGCTTCTCAATCATCATAGAATACAAAGAATGAACACCTAGTCAATGAAGGATGCAAGCAACCATGCAATGAGTTCTCGGTTTATTACACACGGCTAACCTCATTTGAACAAAAATTTAGGCACTATTTTGAAAAAAGGTGGGTCCTCAAATTTTGCAATGAACACTAACCCACATGATGCACCACTAATCAATAGTTCCAAATAAGTTTACAACTCAAAGATGTGATCGTCCTTTTATTTAATTATGAAATTTAGGTTAACTACCACACAAAAAATGAAAAAATAAAAAAAACTATCAAATCTAAAAAGAAAAAAAAACTAACAATATGCATAGCTAAATCATCATCATCAACACAGAATAAACGTAGTGTCCACCACACAAGCCAAATCAAACTAGAAAAGAAAGTAAAGAGCGAGAGAGTATGAATATCATTATAAAAAGCAGATATCAA
Organism: Withania somnifera; assembly: GCA_039654485.1. NCBI lineage: Eukaryota > Viridiplantae > Streptophyta > Magnoliopsida > Solanales > Solanaceae > Withania > Withania somnifera. Next base: position 760 of record JBDJHY010555250.1, read on the forward strand.
TTAAAATGAGAGTTAATACTACCCCTCATGTCACCTAGAGATGTATACTGTCCACAATGCAATAAGCTAGAAAGAGTAAAGAAAAGGAGTAGAAGAGTGTGATCATAAAGACTGGGGTGGAGGTAGGGAATTAGTGCCCCTCTTCTGTGTAGGTGATATACTAGGATCAAAGGTCTCCTCAACTGATTTTTTTACTACTATTCCCCATAATGGTCATATCATATATCGAGCAGGCAAGTCCCTTAGCTAGTAACTATACATCCAAGTCCTATAGATCTCTAAATACATCAGCCTGATCCACTCTTGTATTGACCTCTTCGGTCTGCATGGTAGGCTCCTGAGTCACCTCTTCATGATTAAGCTCTATTGCATAGGGGGCTCTGCTGGCGTTGGGCCCCCAAATACCTATGTCAAGTCTGTAGTGGTGATCTTGTCTAGGTCAATTTACATTTGTTCCACTATGTTGATCATTTGTTGCCATGCTTTCTGTGCAATAACCCCAGAAATATAAGAACTAATAGCCTAGGCCCGTTGGGCCTCTTTAAAAGTCATCTGTAAGTTATCTAATCGGGTATCATATCTTTGCACAAACAACTTGAGACCCTCTACCTTATCTCTGATCGGGTGAATAACAACATCTTACCTTGGAAGTGACCAATACGTCCATATCTATCTTAATTCTAATAGCTCACTGCTCTATTGTTAAGGCCATTTGGCCCATATGAAGGAACATAGAAGAGCTAAGCTGGAACTCAACTACTGGTGCTGACCCTATGAGGACTGGTATACCCTGATGTGGAGGAGGCCTTACTACTTGAGGTCTAATAGGTGGTGGCACAACCGGAGGAGGCCGGACTAGTAGTGGAGTTATGGGTCCACTAGGTAGAGGAACTGGAGGTGGCACAGGTGGATGAATATTAGTACAAGTAGGAGGAACAGAAATGGGTAGGATAGGTGGAGGGGCAGTAGATAGTGGTACCACCCTCTCTCCAACCACTCCAGACTCATCAGTAACCGGTGTGTCTGTCTATATATTGGGCTCAAGGGTTGCATCAAACAACCAGGTTTCCATTCTTGTTCATTTTGTATCTTCTTCTTTATACGGGCAATGTCCACTATGTTACTAGTCGTGAACTCTATATCAATCCCCTCCCTCCCAGGAACTCGTACATTACGGAACAACTCTAAAATCAAACACAGGAAACTATATCCCGTAGTCTTTAGTACCTAGATACCTATGAACAATCTCCTCCTGGATAATATTCCCTACGTTGATCAGATCACGATTAATAATAGAGCTAATAATAATAGCCCGATAGAATCGAAAAATGGACTTATTAAGCAAGGGAGACAAGTTGGCACTAACAAACGCCACTAGTCCGAGATATAGCATGTGTGTAGATCTTTTATATATCCACCCTTTTATCAAGCCAAGGTGGACTCCCGCTACTCATCAACCTGGCTAACCAACCACACAAACTGTCAAGAGTGGCCTTCAACTGCTCAACTATGTAATGATCACCATCATAGGTAGTATACCTGATATCAATAATATCATCCATACCACATGGTACTTCAATTTCTCTAAATCTAATGTATGTGGCTCAAGTGGTCATCCTTCTTCTTCTTTGGGGGAAGAGCTTTTGTATATGTACGATAGAATTCCCTGACCCAAGTTGGGACAAACTTGGTCAAATGTTTAGTGTACCTGTTGAATCCTTGTCACTAAATATGCCCTAAAATATTGGGGTACTTTTCCTCTAACCCATAAAGTGATTACCGCTTCTCCTAAATGATAGTGTTTTGGCTAGGCACCATAGACCTATTTTGTTTTCTATTAACCTTCATCTAGGTCAGTTGCTTTCTCTTTTTTTCTTCAATGTGGGATCCGGTGTAGGTAAGGAGTGTGGCCTGGTATGGTGCTTCCCTTAACTTTCTCTTTATCTTCTAAATGTGACCAACAAATATGGATGAGGGGAAGAATTTTAAAAAGCAGGAGATGTGGACCCAGGTACCCTTATAGGGGTATTAAATTCAGTAATTTAATGGGTTCGTCGATTAGCATGCCGTTAACATTTCCCTTGGGTTGTTGTACCCTCCTCGGTGCCTCATCTTCCTGGTTTGATTCCCAAAAATAAGGTCCTTTGGATTTTTACAGAGGTGCCTTGATAGATATGAATTTCATCTTTGCCATATACCTACAAAACATCACACAAGAGTTGAAAATGGATTAAAAAAGAAAGAGAAAATTAACACATTAACTGACCACCCTTTAGGACGGTGGTCCGCCGTGGCAGTAGAAAGGTGACCACCGTTCGAGATGGAGGTAATTATATGGGTTACCAAGTTGACTGCCAAACACGGTGGTGGAAAGCTTCAGTCGAAGGTCCACTGTTCAAGAAGGCACTCACGCCGTCTAATAACTTCCCATTTTCTACCAGAACTTCGCAAACCCGCACAATCAATTTTGATTATAATTTATTTTTAAACAAAAAATGGTGTTTTCCCTTAAGAAAGTTTTCACTCAATATATCATTGGGAAATGCCTTTTCTTAACAATATCGTGATCAAATTCAAATAAATAGCACCAATATTCATACCCTTATATGAAATTTCACAACAAAGCAACGAGTATAAAGGTAATTCAACCAAAGGCAACCTAAACCTAAACAACACACTCTAACATTTGTTCAAAGTTTTGAGTTCATACCAACATAACCATACCATATAATTTATAATCACCCTACCTTTGAACTTTTCATCAATCTACCCCAGGGATAACGAAGAAATTCATGACTACACATTCATCTATGTTCAAAACCAAGAAAATTTTCATTAATCACTTAAGGCTTGATTGTCTGTAAGAAAATCAATTGAAACTAGGGTAATAATCTAACCTTTGATGTATGCAACAACAAGAGTAGATGATGAAGATGATGAATAGTGAACTAAACTTAGAGAGCATACTTTGAGAGAGGTTTATAAGAAGTGAATGGGGGAAAATGAGGAAATAGGGGTATTTAAAATCTTTTAAACTAAACATTTAGAGACCAAATGGGTGCGACACAGTTGTATGAGTGACCGTCGTCCGAGACAACAGTCTGCCGTCTACCCCTCCTCACCGCCAACCTTAATAAATTGCAATGTTTTAGTTTATTCTTGACGATTTTAGACTTCCATATGAGATAACGGTCCACCATGTCCCATGGTCTATGACCGTCTTTCTTAGTGTCCTAATTTCTTGGTTTACTCTTATTTACACCTGCACACGATACCCATTATTTAAAAAATACAAATATAAAAACTTGGGTTGCCTCTAAGAAACACCTTATTTAAGGTCATGGAATGACATAATTCTCAACCCAACTTCATTCTCGATCCAAATAAAGAACCTTAATAGTCCTAAAAACCATCTCATCCACTATGTAGTGCTTGAACCTTTGCCTATTTAAAGAAAATTGTGAGCCATTGTTTTCTACAAACTTCACAAATTCCCTTGGAAATACATTCAAGACCTTGAAAGGGACAGACCATTTTGACTTCAATTTTCCGGAACGATTCACAACCATTAGTTGAATACATCATCTCCTGGATTGAAATCTCACTTAAGAATCTTGGCATCATGCCACTTTTTCATCCTCTCTTGTAAATAGCAGAACTTTCATTTGATCTTAGCCGAAACTCATCCATGGCATGAAGTTGAATCATTCTATTTTTGGTCGCCTCTCCCCAATCCATATCCAACTTTTTATTCAAGTACGTCCTTATCTCTTTCCTATTCACGGTCATAGTAATTCCCATATTTCTCCTAGTTCTAAACCTTGATTCCTGGCTTGCCTTTGATAGGCCAACCAACTATCACCTATCTATTATACAAAGCAACAAATTCTTCTTCTATATTCAACCTTGCATCATTGCTATTTATGACATTCACGTTTTTCATTAGGCAACCCATTAAATATTTAGTGAGAAGGTCCATTTGTGTCATCAACTTGGATATTTTCTCTATATTTTCTTCCACTTTCCTTGCATTGTAGCCACTAGAGATGAGGAGGGAGCACCCATTCCCACTTCGTCATCCCGGGTATTCCACACTCTATTATTAATTGCCATTTCCTTAGGGAGAAGAGTGGCTAGGACAAAAATTTGGTTTTCCATCGAACCTCAGCATAAATTGTAGGCTATGGACTTTTTAAGGGATTTAGTACCCGATAGAATGCTTGGAGAAGCATTTTAAGGGGCAAGCTGTGACGGGACATCTTGAAAATAATTTTTTGAACCGAGCCATCCTTCATACAATGGCTCTTTATGTATAGACTGAATAATCTCATCCTGAAGTTGTATCATTCTTGATGGAGGGAAAAACATAGCAAGGAATGCATGTTTCAACTCCTACCAATTAGTAATTGACCCTTGAGGTATCTCCCCCAACCAAAGTGTGTCTTATCCCATCAAAGAGAACGGAAAAAAGGCTCAATCTTAGTGACTCTTAGGTAGTGTTGGAAATTATGAAGGAAGTGCAACTTCAATAAAATTCTTTAAATGTGCCTGAGGATCTCCATACGGAAGGCCATCAAATAGTCCCTTAATGTGCATGTGATTGAGCATAGTGCTTGTTATGTGGAAGACTGCATTCCCTCAGCTTGGGGAAGATGGATGACACTAGAAATTCTAGTGTCGAGCATTCCCTCAACCTCCCCTTTGGGTCCTTTCCAATTGTAGGACTAACTACCTTGGCTACTATGATTCATATTAGTTCTTATATCAAGCACAAATAGCAAACCAATTAAAATATAATCAACTCGCAAACTAAAGTGAAGACTAACACTATATAGTGAACTTAAATTCTTCACTTCCCAGCAATGGTGCCAAAATTGAAAATTTGTAGACATACTATTGAAATATGACGATCGTTGTCAATATAATCACCCAACAAAAGTTGAGGTCGAATCCACAGAGACCGAATGGATTGAAATTCACCTAAGAGTGCTCAAACTCACTAAGTGTGTGCTAGTTGACTTAACTAAGCAAAAAATAAAAAATGGGAGGGGGATAAACTAATTCTATGAATTACATTGACCTATTTAGAGCATGAAATTGTAATCCACAAACTATGCAAGTTGACTTAATTAAGCAATTTATTTAAACTAAAGGGTGTGAACTAATTGGATTGAGTGCCAACTTGGAATTTAACAAACATTCCATGTAGGATCAAGAGTAGGCTAAGTTAAAACCTACATACTTAAATATCTCTATTTAGTATCCTTAGCGTTCATACTAATCTTTCGGTAAAATAAACACAACCATTAACCAACTTATTACGTCATACTTAGTAGATTATTTCTAAATTTACCAATTGTATGTGTTTTAAATCTAAATTTATGCCATTAATGATGTCTACACTCTTATGGTGACTAGACTATCTAAAGATAAACTTGAGTTTGCAACCTCAAATTAACAATAAACCATGAAATCATTAATGGGCCAATACTCAAACAAGTTTTCCAAGCTAAAATCCCATCACACGTAGGTTTTATTCGACACCCATAACAATGCACATGCCTAAGCAAAAGATTTAACCAAGCATAAAAAAGGATAAAGAAATTATACCTTGAAAAAGTTCATATTCATCTATATTTAAGATTTACACAGTCAAATTCTTATGAAACTTTTGTGTAATCTTTCCCTTCAAAATCCTTTTTTCGTAGCTCAACACTCAACTTTTCTAAAGGAAGTAAACAAACAAAATCTCATACTATTTTGAGTTAAAAATTGACTTATATAATACTTTCAAATTGACACAAAAATATGGCAAAAACGACACCCCGACATAAGTATGCACCGCCATGTGGGATGGTGGTCCACCGTCTGGGTGATTTGGCCGTCATCTCAAACAATGAGAAAGGCTTGGATAGCGGTAAGGTCTTATGACCACCGTTTTGGATTCTTGTACCACCGTTTCTTCAACTTGTTCCTGGGTTGCTCTACCGAACTTGGCGGTAGATGTTATGGCATGATGGTCCACCATGAATGATAATGGTCAGTTATGCCACCGCTTTCTTGAGCATTTCTTCCCTACTTTTTTTATTCTATCTCCTTTTTCTCATTTCTACCTCTATGACCCAAAGTTGATTCGAGACTTGAAAGTTAACCAAATCAATATTATAATTGAACAAAAATAGTTAAAGGGACAAGATTTTTTGTGCTATTTTAGGGCTAATGAGTGGCATTTCACCACTCATCATCTACCCTATGAGACTCAACCAACCAAAGGTTATTCAACCTCTCCATACAACTAACCAAGAACTCATAAGCATCCTCCTAAATTCCAACAAAAAACCTGGGAGGACTCAGTCTGACAAACCTATCAAATATCTTCTGCTCCTTAATATCCATTATTTTCCTAGTTATAGCCAAAGGATCACTAAGTTTGACCAGTTAAGCTTTAATGAGGGGAGCCACAACAGTAGATGGCTAAGCACCCAGAGTCTGAAAACCGTCTCTTATCTAAATTATATGGAGTGGCAGGTAGAGTCCTTGACTGGGAAATCCCCTCTAGGAAGCTTATAAGACATTCTATGGTATCCTATAACACTAGGTTTCTATGTAAATTAGAGTGATCTAGGATAGCCCTACTCTCTCTGTCTTATATGTTGCACCCTTAGGGTCAAGGATGCCTCCTAGCATGCCCTAGAAGGTGTGCACTACGAGCACCCCTCCACCTCTGCCATGACCTCATCTCCTAGATAGGGCCAAATCAGCGGAGGCTGGCACCTCTCCATCCAAACCAACTGAACAGTTCCTCTCCATCAATCGAGAGAAGGAAAGATAAATTTTAGAATTTCAAAAGTGAAAAAACTCACACAATAATGAATCAAAATCAATAAATTTCCTAAAAATTCCCAATAGCCTCTCACAGATTGATAAGGAGCTTATTAAACTGATCTTCCAGAATCTATTAGGCATTTTTTTGTACTCATGAGACTGACACATTTAGCGCTCTGATACCAACTTGTCATGACTCAAAATTCCAAGGATAGTGATGGAACCTACCCCAACCCAACCTTGGAAGGTGACTAAAATAAAAGAAATAGAATAATTCACAATACCAAAGATAGGATAAAATACTTAAGAAATCAAAACAACAAAAGATCTTTAAATAGGAACTCAAAATACAAGGGTACTAAATGCTAAAAAAAATTCAAACTTCCCAAATATCTTGTTTCTTGATTACAGAGTGACCTAATACATAGACTACAACTAAAAGAGTCTAGGTACTATTTCTTAAAAATTTAAAAGTACATAAAGTGAACATATATGACGTTGCATCGATCCGTGAGGGTAAAAGCTTGCCATAATCTCGAAGTAGACTAATCTTGCACAAAATCCTATGCGCAGTGTCCACCCGTACCTTGATATGCATTGAAAGGATGCAAAAAGTAGGAGTGAGTACAATCCACATGTATTCAATAAGAATCATAGACTGACTAAGCTTAAGTAGAAACTAAATTGGATGAAGTGCATTATGTACAGTTGCATTAAGATGATTATCCAACTATTTAATATTAGATAATACATTGTTTCACAGGTAATACCATAGAGATAATCTATGATATGACTCGGATTACTATCCGTGAATTTGAAAAAATATGAAGAACTCGAAAATGCGAGAAAACTAAAAATGTAAAAGATATGCGGAGTTCAATTACAAATCCATGTAAATTGAATTCCAAATCAACCAAAATGAAGAAACCATATAATACACCCACAAATGGAAAATTCTTATATTTGATTACAAATCGAAAAACTATACGAGCAATCACGGATATGCCTACCTTAATCAACTCTCATAATTTTCATGCTAAACTAACAATATTCACTATCACATGATTAGTCTACTAATCATGCCAACATGAACCTAAAGAAAGATAAAAGAACTATGATTTTTAAATCATCCAAAATATGCCAAAAAATACCTACACATTTTTAAGACCACATATATATAGTGGCCTAAGTTTCATTTATTTCACTCAGGCTTAAAAGTAATCTAAAATGACAATTGAGTCCTCAGATTTTGGGTTCCTTCACATTAGGTCCCCAAAGTCTTCCAAAGCCTTCCAATTGCATCCAAGCTATCCTCCATGTCCTTTTTTTCTCGATTTGTCTATGGATTATGTACTTTAAGGCTTTAATTGGTGCGTCTTACGAATCCGTAACTTGGATAATCTTGGCTAGACTGTGTAGTAAAGGTCTAGCAAAATTGGTGCTTTCTGGGTGTTGTCATCATCCCCTTATTGAAAAGGATTCATCCTCGAATCAAAGATAACCTACAAGGAGAAGAATAACACAACAAAATAATTCTCATAGCGTGAGGGTTAGCACAAACAAAGTCACACCAAAGCAATAACAATTTATCATTTTCAACAAGGTATGTATGCCAAAGTAAGGGATGCAAATGAAATACTCAAGGGTTAACTGAATCATATCTAGAATCAAAGAAGTTAAGATCCAAGGCCTCACATGAGAAGATTGGTTAACACTAATTCCAATCGAAGGAGTTCCCCCCGAGGAATAAACTTCTTGCTCACAATGGATTTTGGGGTCAAAATGGTAAAAGTACCACTTCTTGGAGTATGAAATCGAATATTAGTATACCTCTATGGACACAACAAGTATATACATGAACAACAATACATGGAAAGAGGTAATACCAATGAACAATTAGTATGCCCTCACAAGTAACCAATAGTATCAATGGAGTAATGACTTATTGGCACACACTCGGACCTCAACACCTTACCTACATACATAAGTGTGGCAAGTGGAGACCATATCTCAAACTCCAATGAGAGGAGTTCCTCAAAAAACATAAATATCTTGTTCATATTGGATTTCGGGGTCAAAATGGTAAAGATACCATCCCATTGGAGCATGCAAATCAATAAAATACAATAAAAATATACCCCTATGGAAATAACAAGAAGAGACATGAACACATGCCAAGAGGTAACACAAGGACACGATGAGTATGCTATAAAAAATAAAGAGCAAAATGATTGAATCAACAACTTATGGCCACACTCTAAGCATCTCAACACCTTGCCCACCCACATAAGTGTGGAAAGTGAATTCTACCCCATAACACAAAACTAAAGTGACAACCACCATTTGGGGCTCAAACATCTTAGACACATGGTTTTCAACTAAGGGAATACATGGATGTGGTATTTCCCACATGAACATGGTCACACTTGCCTTGATTTTCACATACAAGAAGAGATGTTTTGGTAATGAGTCATCATAAGCATG
>JBDJHY010555361.1:0-15427 GCA_039654485.1 Withania somnifera
TCATAAAATTTAATCCAAACACCTATTTCAGCGAGTGTACTCCTTCACTTTAATTGATTGTTTCAATCCCTTTTCTTTCTCGGTTTAGCTCCAAATTTTAGGTATGAGTCCCCCACGATATGGAACCATTTGATACCTTTTGTTTGGGGTTTTCGATTGCAGGTCCATTTACTCATTTTGACCCATAGTTTGACCCAGACTATTTTATTGCTTTATGAGAATTGTTGAAATTGTATAAACATCTATAATATGTTTTGGATAGATGCTTGATCATTGGAGTTCGTATGTGCACTTTTTGTTATTTGGACCAGTCCAAGCATTTTCCTATATTGTATTTGTCAACTTATCCATATAGGAAGGGTAGGCTATGCATACAATCTTATACTGGGTCTACATGGGGAATAATTGTGATAGTTGGCATCCATGACCTTGTTCGCTCTTTTAGTTCTCCTTTTTGGCTACTTATTATTGTTGTATTTGAGATGATAGTTACCCTGCAAACCTGAGTGGTCTTGGTAGACTTTGGAAAATGGATGGTGGGTAACTAGGAATATACGTGAGTCTCGGGCACTGACCTGGATAGTTATGCACATTGTAGATATTGATCTTGGGAAAATCCATATAACTTTCCTATGTCATTATTTATGGTTAAGAACATCATCTTGAACACTTTTTTCATTGCATTGTCTTTTACTATTTTATGACGAAGAGTCCTATTGTAATGACCCATTTGGTCATTTACTTACCTTTCAGTTTCTTCAGTATTTAGAGCTTTCTGTTACCTACCCTAAGTTATTTATCACTTGTTGGGACCATTAGTTTGGCTCCTCGAAAGTTCTATAGACTGTTATCTGAGTTTCTCTATTTTGAAGGCTTAACCTTGAAATGGTGGAACTCGAGAGTCAAGTCTTAGTAAACATGCTCAAAATTTGATTACGACAAATTCGTTAGCCCTGAAGCACCGACTTTAGTCTAATTGGACCTATGGTTCATGTTTAGGGCTTTTCTTTTGAGTTTGAGCTGCTTTATGGAAATTTAATTTAACCAAAGTTAATTGTAGAGATTGGGTGGGTGTTTGGTGATTGGAGTATTGGATCAGAAATTTGAAGCTTCCATCAGCTTTAAAATGTTGATTTGGGCTAGTTGAGTCAATATTTCGCTTCCAGAGGTTTCTGGGCTCGTTTTGAGTGTGTTCGTGTAAGGTTGAGAAATATGTCGTTTTTGGTTTTTAGCTTATTGTCTTTCGAAAGATGGTCAGTCCAAAAATTCTAGTAGATCTAAAAGGTTATTTCCACACTAGTAGCATATTTGGTTTGTTGAATTTGGGCTCAGGATCCTCGTTCTAGATCAATTGGAGTTTTTCCTTTTAGGTGTGGGAAGTTTCAAGCACAAATCACCTTGAAGAGGGGTTTGGTCGCCCTGGTGATGTCGCACTAGTGATAAGGAGATTGCCCCTACGTAGCTGCCTAATAGGAAAGGGTTCCGCTCTGGCGATGCGTGTCTTGAGGGCCAAGGGTTGCCTCTGAACCCATTTTTTTTCCAAGCATGAGTCACCCCAATTCCCTACACCTTTCTCCCCTGTGAGCCCATGCATGGAAGGCTAGGGACACCATAATGAGCATTTCTTTGCCTAGAGGCCAACTGGTTCACAGCTATAAATAATCCTTTCTCGCTATTTTCTCTCTTTCCAACTTAACTTTCTCCATTATAGGTGGCTTTGAGGTGGTGTTTTTGATTTTTTTTGGTTGAGAGTAGAGTTGGGAGTTACTTAGGAGTTTTGGTTGATCATTACTGTCATGACTCTCTGGGTAATTTCCCATAATTTGTGACACTTTTTAGTAGGTAATAAATGTTTAATTTCTAGAATTTCTGAAATTGATTTATCATGATTCCATCATTTTTTGTTGTATTTTGTCCATGTTTTCCTTGAGTTGGGCTACCTTTAAATAATTTTCTAGACTGCAGAACAACGAGCCCATTTTTAGTCTCGTCTGCTACCCGAATTGCTTCATGCAACGTATCATTCTTTTTATTTTAATCCCTGTACCTCAATTTTACAAGTTTTGAGCTATTTTGGACGTTTTTATGGTTCTTTGGGGATTTTAACGCTCACTTTAGGGTTTTTGCTGGTGCCTAGGTAGGCTAGGTTTACTTTTCTTTAGACTGGGTGATTATTGAATGCTTGTGCGGCATGGATAGTCGTGTAGGGTGGTTTTTTAGTTTGAAGCTGTATTCTAATAAATTATATCTTGTTTAATTGCCTTCGGGGGGCCCGTTCCTAGCCTTTTCGTGGGTGTCTTCAGACCCTATTTTGTATGTTGATCCATTATATGACTGGTGAGTGAGTTGAGTTGTTAGTTGGTGGCCTTTGGTCGATCCTAGTCAAGTGTTTGCTCTTTTATTATTATTGTTGTGTCATGATCATGCATTTTAGATATTTAGGATTGGTAAATTAAGTAAGGGCGTGCCCTGGGGCTGTGGTAAAAAGGTATTTATAGAGTTAAATAAAACTAGGAGTTAGCTGGCTTAGTAACTATAAAGGGTTTTTCGTACTAATACATATACCTATGCCATGACCACTTAGCAGTATGGTGCTATTTTCATAATATAAACCGAATAAGGTTCTAAACTGTCATGGTGTCATATCTTGCATGTTGTTTTCACTAAAGGGGTAAAGATCCCATTGGTTATCATTATTAGCAATGATTAGTACTATTGGCACTATTGAGGCGGGGCCTCCAGGCGTGGAAAACACAATTATTACAAATGAGGTGTGGACCCTGAGTACGATATGACACTATTAGGATATACCTTTTCACCACCCTTAAGAAATCATTCTACTTGTGTTGTTTGTACTTGTTGGGATTAATGAGGAGTCATAGTGAGTTTTGTGGCATATCGGTTGGATGAGGCATTAGGTTGGTTTTTGTGTGTTTCTTTTTTTTTTGTATTAAGTGGTCTTATGGGGGTCCATTTGGGTTATTAATTGTTCGTTACTTTATTTATATTCATTATTATGCATTATTACTTGTCGTTACCATCGATTGTCATAGTTTGTTATAATATACTTATCTGGAATTTAGGTATATTTTCTCCAACCATTTTTGGTCCTATGAGATAGTTGATTATTCCAGTACGATGGTCGTGCTTAGACTACCTTTTTAGTTCCTGTACTTTCTTTCTATTAGTAGTATCTAGCATCTGTTCTCCTTACCTATTGTTGTATTTAGCATTTGTTTTATTTTCTAACTTATAATTATTGACCTATTTTACTTCCCACTCCATTTCCTTGTATTTTATTTCAGCATAGTTAGCCTATGATACTTACTAGGTACCTATGTTTTATGATCATGCTGCACTTTTGTGTCATTTTTGTGGTACAAATACTAGCAAGGGTTATCGGAGGCGACAAGATCTTGCTAGGTAGATTTGATGATCTGCGGAGACTACAATGAGCTTTAATATTCGAGTTGATTGTGGCTTCCTGGTTATTGTCACTTGCTCTATTTTATTCATGAAAGGACTTGAATAGTACTTTTCATAAGACTTGTACTTGTATACATTTCTCTTTTAGATACTCTATTTAGCAGCTCCATATGCCATTGACTCCAGGTTTTGGGATTTGGGTTCTGTAAATCTATTTCTGCTTCTGTTGTTGAATATATTTTGACTATGACATTTGTTCTTGTTTTCGATGAAAATATATGTCCCAAAGTAAGTAGCTCCGTGATGAAGGGATACGCTTGTGTACATGAGGGTTGTATACATCATTATGACCCAAAATTTTGGTCGTGATAGAGTGGTAGCAGAGCCCGATTCACTGGTCTCTTTGGCATTGGAGAAAGTACCTAGTAAAGTCCCGTGGATCAGTGTATTGACTTGCACATCAAATCTTCCTGGGGCTTTAGGGTGCGTTAGGAAATCTTTTATCTCTAGGTTCTTGTTGTACATTAACACTCGTACCATTTCTGAGAACTCACTTTGGCTTTACTCTTTTTCGGATAATGCATACCCAAGGTTTGTATGTAGACCAAGGAGTCCCCCCAGTAGGTTAAGAGGGGGTACCAAATAATGCTCAGTTGATTTTTACTACCCCAACCACTACGTAGCCACATATAACGCCTGCACCACCACCATAGTCCGTGCCACCACCGTCTCCCTCTTTAGATTTATTTTGGTAGATGTTGTAGATGCTTGATGGGGCATTGTGAAATAACCCCTAGTTATCTTTTCAGGGTACGACATAGGATGCATCTCCTCTCCTGGTATCATCAGGTTTCAGATATATTTCAAGCATCGTTATGAGATTTTAAATATAATTGTTTTTTCTATTTTCTAGTGCAGGCCCATGTCACATTTGCATTCGCGGATGTGGACCGGTGTTTGCCTTGGTCCCTTGCATTCATGGTAGGTTGACTGGACTACCTCTTCTATTTTCTTCATCGTGTTCTCAATAGGTAACCTTGTTCACGATGGTCTTTTTGGTATTTGACCGCGTTTGCATTGCCTCTTTATCTAGAAATGTTTAAACACAAAACCCATATTTTCTTTATATTTCATCATCCTTTTCACTTCTAAAACTCTAAAATTACCATTAAAATACTTGAGTCCTTTCATAATCTGGTGGGTGATGTGCGAAACTTATTGTTAAGCTTCAACATTTATTTTATAAAATTTTATCCAAACCCCTATTTCAGTGAATGTAGTCTTTTACTTTAATTAATTGTTTCAAGACCTTTTCTTTCTCGGTTTAGCTCCAAATTTTTGGTATGAGTCCCCCATGATGTGGAATCATTTGATACCTTTTGTTTGGAGTTTTGGGTTCGCAGGCCCATGTACCCGTTTTGACCTCGACTACATTATGGCTTTATGAGCATCATTGGAATCATATTAATATCTATAATATGTTTTCAATAGATGCCTAATCATTGGAGTTCGTTGTGTATTTTTGGTGATTTGGACCAATCCGAGCATTTTCTATGCTGTATTTGTGAACTTGTCATATGATCTTATATTGGGTTTACATGAGGAATAATTGTGATAATTTGCATCCATGACCTTTTTCGCTTTTTTAATTCTCCTTTTTGGCTACTTATTGTAGTTGTATTTGCTATAATAGTTACCCTTCGAACCTGAGTGGTCTTGGTAGACTTTGGAAAATGGATGGTGGGTAACTAGGAATATACATGAGTCTTGGGCAATGACTTGGATGGTTATGCATGTTGTAGCTATTGAGCTTGTGGAGGGCCATAGAACTTTCGTATGACATTATTTGTGGTTAAGCACATCATCTTTAACACTTTTTTCATTGCATTGGTTTCTACTATTTTGGCGTGAAAAGTCCTATTGTAATGACCCATTTGGTAATTTACTTTCCTCTTAGTTTCTTTGGTGTTTAGAGCTTCCTGTTAGTGCCCCAAGTGATTTATCACTTGATGGGACCATTAGTTTGGTTCCCCGAAAGTTGTATTGACTGTTATCTCAGTTTCTCTATTTTAAAGGCTTAACCTTAAAATGGTGGAACTCGAGAGTCAATTCTTAATAAACGTGTTCGAAATATGATTTCAACAAATTCGTTAGTTAGTTGGACCTATAGTTCATGTCTAGGGTTTTTCTTTCGAGTTTGAACAACTTTGTGGATATTAAGTTTCGTCAAAGTTAATTTTAGAGCTTGGGTGGGTGTTTGGTGATCTGAGCATTGGATCAGAATTTTGAAGCTTCCATCAGCTCTGGAATGTTGATTTGGGCTAGCGGAGTCAATGTTTCGCTTTTGGAGGTTTCTAGGCTTGTTTTGATTATATTCGTGGAAAGTTGAGAAATTGGCTCTTTTTTATGTTCTCAGGGTCTTTTGTTTCAAAAAACCTCAGATGGTAATTCTGAAAATTTCATTAGATCTACAAGGTCATCTCTACACTAGTAGCATATTTGTTTTGTTGAATTCGGGCCCAGGATCCTCGTTCTAGACCCTTTGGAGTTTTTCCTTTTAGCTGTGGGAAGTTTCTGGCACAGATAGCCCTGGAGAGGGGTTTGTTCGCCCTGGTGATATAGCCCCAGCAATAAGGTGATATAGCCCAATAGGTAGGGGTCCACCCTGGCGATGCTTGTCTTGAGGGCCAAAGGTTGCCCCTGCACCTATTTTTCTGCCCAGGCGTGAGTCTCCCTAACGCCCTGCCTCTATTTCCAACTTATGTTGCTCCATTATAGGAGGCTCGGAGGTGGTGTTTCCAATTTTTTGGCTTGAGAGTAGAGTTGGCAGTTACTTAGGAGTTTTGGTTGATTGTTACTGTCGTAATTCTCTGGGTAATTTCCCTTGATTTTGAAACTTTTTAGTAGGTAATAAATGTTTAATTTCTAGACTTTGTGAACTTGATTTATCATGATTCCATTGTTATTTTTTTGTATTTTGTTCCATGTGTTCCTTAAGTTGGGTTACCTTCAAAATAATTTTCCAAACTGCATAGTCACGAGCCCTATTTTAGTCTCGTATGCTACCCGATTTGCTTCATGCAACATGTGTATCATTCTTCTTGTTTTAACACTTGGACCTCAATTCTTCAAGTTTTGAGCTACTCTGGATGTTTCTCTGGTGCTTTGGGAACATCGCTCACTTTGAGGTTTTTGCTGGTGCCTAGGTAAGCTAGATTTACTTTTCTTTATACTGGGTAATTATTAAATTCTTGTGTGGGATAGCTAGTCGTGTGGGGTGGTTGTTTAGTCGAAAGCCATATTCTAATGAATTTTATCTTGTTTACTTGCCTTCGGGGGTCCCGTGGAGGCATGTGGAGGGTATTAGGATATATGTGGTTTTCCTAGCCTTTTCGTGGGTTTCTTCGGACGCTATTTAGTTGTGTTGATCCATTATATGACAGGTGAGTGAGTTGAGTTGTTAGTTGGTGGCCTTTGGACGATCCTAGTCTATTGTTTGCTCTTTTATTATTATTATTGTGTCACGACCATGCATTTTAGATATTGATGATTGGTAAATTATGCACGGGCGTGCCTTGGGGCTATGGTAAAAAGGTATAACAGAATTAAATAAAACTTGGGAGTTATCTGGCTTAGTAACTATAAAAGGTTTTCCGTACTTATACATATACCTAGACCAGTTAGTGGTGTGGTGCTATTTACATAATGTAAACGAAATAAGGTTCTTAACTATCACAGTATTACATTTTGCATATTGTTTACACTAAGGGGGCACAGATCCCCTTGATTATCACTATTAGCAAAGATTATTATTATTGGCATTATTGAGGCGGGGCCTCTGGGCGCAGAAAACACAATTTTCACAAATGGGGTGTGAATCCCTGGTAAGATATGACACTATTAGTATTTAACTTTTCACCACCCCTATGCAATCATTCTACTCGCATTGTTTGTACTTGCTGTGCTTAAGGAGGAGTCACGGTGAGTTTTGTTGTATTGTTTGTGGCATACTAGCGGGATGGAGCATTAGGTAGGTTTTTGTTTGTTCCTTTTTTTTCTGTATTCAGTGGTTTTATGGGGCGCCATTTGGGTTAGTAGTTTTTCCTTACTTTATTTATATTCATTATTACGCATTATTACCTGTCGTTACCATCAATTGTCATATTTGGTTATAATATACTCATCTGGAATTCAAGTATATTGTCTCCAACCATTTTCGGTCCTATGAGATAGTTGATTATTCCGGTATGATGACCGTGCTTAGACTACCTATTTAGTTCCTTTACTTTCTTTCTGTTAGTAGTAACTAGCATCTATTCTCCTTACCTATTGTTGTATTTAGAATTTGTTTTATTTGCTCACTTATAACTATTAACCTGTTTTACTTTTCTCTCCATTTCCTTGTATTTTATTTTAGCATGGTCAGCCAATGATACTTACTAGGTACCCATGTTTTGTGATGATGCTGCACTTCTGTGCCATTTTTATGGTACAAATACTAGTAAGGGTTATCAGAGGCGACGAGATCATGCTAGGTAGATTTAATGATCTGCGGAGACTACAGTGAGCTTTAACATTCGAGTTGATTGTGGCTTCCTTGTTGTTGTCACCTGCTTTATTTTATTCATGTCAGGACTTGTGTAGTACTTTCCATAAGAGTTGTACTTTTATATATTTCTCTTTTGGATACTTTATTTAGCAGCTCTATATGCCATCAACACCAGGTTTTGAGATTTGTTTTCTGTAAATCTATTTTTGCTTGTGCTGTAGTATATATTTCGACTATGTTATTCTGTTCTTGTTTTTGGTGAAAATTTATGTCCCAAATTAAGTAGCTCTGGGATGTAGGGATACACTTGTCTACATGAGGGTTGTATATGTCATTATGACCAAAATTTAGGTCATGATACGTTGTTAAGTCCTTTGGATCAGTGCGTTGAGGTCCACATCAAATCTTCTGGGGGCTTTAGGGTGCCTTAGGAAATCTTTCATCACTTGATTCCTATTGTGCATTAACACTCATATTGTTTCTGAGAACTCACTTTGGCTTCACTCTTTTGTAGATAATGCTTACTCGAGGTTTGTATGTAGACCAAAGAGTCCCCCCAGCAAGTCAGGAGGGGTTACTAGATGATGCTCAGTCGGTTTTTACTACCCCAGCAACTACATAGCCACATATAATGTCTGCACCACCACCACAGTCCATGCCACCACCGCCTCCCTCTTTAGATTTATTTTGGTAGATGTTGCAGATGCTTGATGGGGCATTGGGAAATAACCCCTAGTTGTCTTCTCAGGGTGCGGCACAGGGTGTATCACCTCCCCTGGTATCATCGGGTTTCAGATTTATTCCGAGCATCGTTATGAGATTTTTAATATAATTATGTTTACTATTTTCTAGTGTAGGCCCAGGTCACCTTCGTGTTCGCGGATGTGGACCGACTTTTTCCGTGGTCCCTCGCATTCATGGTAGGTCGACTGGACCACCTCTTCTCTTTTCTTCTTTGTGTTCTCACCAGGTCACCATGTTCATGATGGTCTTGTTGGGTATTTGACCGCGTTTGCAATACCACTTTATCCGACAATATTTAAACTCAAATCCTGAATTTCCTTCACATTTCATCATCCTTTTCACTTCTAAAACTGTAAAATCACCCTTAAAATACTTGAGTCCTTTCATGATCTGGTGGGTGGTGTGGGAAACTTAATTTCTTCGATTCTTCTTCTATAATTGGCAATTGTCAACATTTATTTCATAAAATTTCATCCAAACCCCTATTTCATGAATATAGTCCTTCACTTTAATTGATTGTTTCAAGCCATTTTCTTGCTCGGTTTAGCTCTAAACTTTTGGTATGAGTCCCCCACGATGTGGAATCATTTGATACCTCTTATTTGGAGTTTTGGGTTCGCTGGCTCATGTACGTGTTTTGACCCATATTTTGACCCCGACTACATTATAACTTTATGAGTATCGTTGGAATTGTATTAACATCTAAAATATATTTTTGATAGATGCTTGATCATTGGAGTTCATTTGTGCATTTTTGGTGATTTAGACCAGTCCGAGCATTTTCCTATGCTGTACTTGTGAACTTGTCCATATAGGAAGGGTAGGGTATGTATATAATCTTATACTGGGTCTACATGGGTGACAATTGTGATAGTTGGCATCCATGACCTTTTTAGCTATTTTAGTTCCCCTTTTGGCTACTTATTGTTGTTGTATTTATGATGATAGTTACCTTGCGAACCTGCGTGGTCTTGGTAGAGTGGTAGTAGAGCCCAGTTCAATGGTCTATTTAGCATTGGAGAAAGTACCTAGTGGAGTCCTGTGGATTGGTACGTTGATGTCCACATCAATTCTTCAGGGGGCTATGGGGTGACTTAGGAAATGTTTCATCTCTTGATTCTTGTTGTGCATTAACACTCGTACCATTTCAGAGAACTTAGTTTGGCTTCACTCTTTTTTAGATAATGTGTAACTGAGGTTTGTTTATAGTCCAAGAGTCCCCCAATAGGTCAGGAGGGTGTACCAGATAACACTTAGTTGGTTTTTACTACCCCAGCCACTACGTAGCCACATATAACGCCTGCACCACCACCACAGTCCATGCCACCACTGCCTCCTTCTTTAGATTTATTTTGGTAGATCTTGCAGATATCGATGGGGCATTGGGAAATAGCCCCTAGTTGCCTTCTCGGGGTGCAGCACAGGGTGCATTTCCTCCCCTGCTATCTGCAGCCCCACCAGCACTGCTAGTGCTAGCTTTGATTGTTACTACAACTACACTATCACCTGCTCCTACTATACCTGCTTATGAGGTGCGGAACATGTTGGACCATTTTATGTAGATTTCCCCTGATAGGTTCTGGGGAGCATAGGGGAAGGATCTCCATGAGTTTATGGTTAATGTGAGGAGCATTTAAGAACCTTGGAGTTATTAGAGATGAACGTGGTTGACTTTGCTTCTTCTCTGCTTGAGGGTGCCGTTAGTCATTGGTGGCAAGGTTTTAAGGACCGTAGGACACCGGGTTCAGTCCTAATGACTTACGAAAAGTTTTGAGAGGTCTTTATGACCCAGTATGTGCCTAGGAGCACATATGAGGCATTGCGGGCTCAGTTTGCAAGCTTACGCTAGGGTGGTATGACCATTTTTGACTATGAGGCCCGATTTATCTAGCTTTCTCGGCATGCCAGAGATTTTTTCCTAATAAGGAGAAGTGGATTCGTAGCTTTACAATGGGTTGAAGTTTGACATGCAATTTCAGGTTGAGTGGATGATAGTATTTCAGAGTTACTTCTTTGATATTGTTGATCATGCCTGTATCATAGAGGCTATAGTTTGCCCAGTGCAAGGCATAGAGAGAAGCGACAACGCCACCAGGGCAGTTATTCAGGGTCCAGATTTGGAGGTCATGATTTTGGAAGAGGAAGTCAAACCAGCTGATAGTACTAGGCTTTGTTATAAGGTTTCGAAAGGTGTTTGAGTAGTCAGTATGTCAGAGGCACAATGTCAATTCACAAGGCCATGTTGAGGGTCCCCATAGCCAAATCAAATATTGGGGAGGTTGTTACGAGTGCGGAGGGGCGGTCACTATTCCAGAGACTGCCACAGGGTTGCTAGAGATTGTTTTGTAGAGGGATGCAATGATTGCAAAGACAGGGACCATTTTTCTAGGGATTACCCTCAACGTAGGGCTACTCAAACCGTAACTTTGCCTGCCCATAAACTTTAGGTAGTTCTATTAGCTATAGGTGATAGCCCATTATTTGCGAAGCTAGGTGAGAAGGCCGGGGAGGAGGAGCAAAAGGTAGAGGCGTTGAGACACAGTAGGTAGGGTTCGTCACTAGTTTTATGCTATTCTTTACATGGCCAAGGTTAATGCCTCATATTCAGTTTTCAATGATACGTTAGTTGTTTGGAGGCACTCAACCCTGATTTTATTCAATCCTGGATCCACCTTATCTTATGTATCTATTTACTTACCCAACCTCCCAAACGATTGTGTTATTGATTTTTCTATTAAAGTAGAGGCGACAACCAGGCCCATTTCTATCTCCCCTTATTGTATGACCCTAGTAGAGCTTCAAGAGTGAGTGTTCAATTACAGGATTTGCTTGACAGAGGTTTTATCCATCCTAGCATATCGCGATAAGGTCCTTAGTATTTTTTTCGAATAAAAAGGATGGGCCGTTGCAGATGTTTATTGATTATAGGCAGTTGAACAAGGTGAGTATTAAGAATAAGTATCTCCTTTAGTATATTGATGACTTGTTTAACCATTTACATGGTGCCACAGTGTTCTCAAAAGATCAATTTAAGATTCGTCTACCATCATTTGAGGATTCGAAGTGAGGATATCCCAACGATAGCTTTTCAAATAGGGTATGGGGCATTATGAGTTTTTGGTGATGTCGTTTTGGCTAAATAATTCCCTTGAATCCTTTATAGATTTGATGAACTGCGTCTTCAAGCCATATTTGGACTTTTTTTGATTGTATTCATTGATAACATCTTGGTCTACTCACGGAGGGAGCGATGCACGAGGAGCACCTGAGGGTAGTATTACAAACTTTAAGGACTATGCCTGTTTATGCTAAGTTCTCTAAATATGAGTTTTGGATCGAGTCTATTTTCTTTTTGGGCCATATGGTATCAGGTGCTGGTATCAGTATTGGTCCGGCCAAGGTGGTCGTGGTGTATGATTGGCCTCGACCTACTATTATCATATGGATTCACGGTTTCTTTGGGTTAGCTGGGTATTATAGATGATTTTTCTAAGTTTTTCTTCTATTGCAACCCCATTTACTAATCTAAAGTAGAAAGATGTGCCTTTTAGTTGTTAGCTGAGTGTGACTCTAGATTTTTGAGGCTTAAAGAGTTGCTGACTACCGCCCCAGTTCTTGTCTTTCCAGTTGAGAGTCAGCCCTATATAGTATATTGTAATTCTTTATTTATTGGGTTAGGTTATGTTCTGATGAAGAAGGTTCATGCTATAGCTTATGTGTTAAGGCATCTGAAGAGTCACGAGTGCAACTACCCCACCCATGACTTGGAATTTGCAGCTGTGGTTTTTGCACTTAAGATCTGGAGGCACTATCTTTGTGGCGTCTATTGTGAGATTCATATAGATCAAAGTACTTTGCAGTATATCCTGAGTCATAGGGAGCTTAACCTGAGGCACTGAAGGTGGTTTGAGCTCCTGAAGGACTATGATTTTAATATCCTTTATTACCCGAAAAAGGATAAAATGGTCGCAGATGCGTTGAGATAGAAGGTGGTAAGTATGGGTAGCCTAGCTTTTATCTCATCTTCTGAGAGGCCATTAGCTTGGGACATTCTGTCTTTGGACAACATGATTGTTAGATTGGATATTTTATCATTAGAGTAGATTGTTGCCCATGTTGAGGCTAGGTCGTCATTATTTGATTAGATTCAGTAGTGCTAGTACAAGGATCCTTGACTAGTTCAGATAAGAGAGAGGTGATTTTAGTTGGGCCTTGTTAGTGATGGTATTTTATGGGTTCATGGCCACCTAGCCGGTCTAAGAGTTGGTGACTTGATTCAGACTCTGTTGCGTGAGGCTCACTGCTCTAGATATTCTATCTCTTTGGGTGTCATGTGAATGTAATATAATTTGAGGTAGCATTACTTATGGTGGGGTATAAGGAGAGATATAGTGTCCTTTGTGTCACGGAGTTTGAACTATCAATAAGTAAAGTTCAAGTACCGAAGATTGGTTGGTGAGATGCAGAGGCTTTCTATTCCTGAGTGAAAGTGGGAGAAAATTACTATGGACATCATTTTAGACTTCCCTGCACATCTAGAGGCCATGATTGTATTTGGTTTATCATGGATCAATTGACCAATTTAGCTCATTCCCTACCAATGCACTCTTCTAGGGGCATAGAGAGACTAGTTGAGTTGTATGTTTGCAAGGTGATTAGGCTTCATAGGGTACCAGTTTCCATTATATCTAATTGAGGCACGCATTTTATCTCATAGTTTTTAAGGTTATTTCAAAGAGAGATGGGTACCTAAGTACAACATTTCACCCTCAGACCAACGGGTATTTTGAGTGGGATATTCAATTATTTTAGGATATTTTACGAGACTTTGTTTTTCATTTTGGAGGTAGGTGCGATAGAAATTTGTCCTTAGTAGAGTTTTCATATAATAACAATTATTATTCCGGCATTCAGATGGAGCCTTTTGAGGCCTTGTATGGTAGGCATTGCAGATTGCCTGTTTTTTGGTTTTTGGTGGAGAGGTTTGACCCTAGAGTTCTAATTGGCTTCGTTATACTATGTACTGGGTTAGAGTTATTTAGGATAGGCTTTAGACAGCGTAGAGCAAGAACAAGTCCTACACGAATCGTAGACTTTGGCCCCTAGAGTTTAGTGTTGGTGATATGGATTTCCTAAGGGTATCGCCCATAAAGGATGTTATGAAGTTTGATAGTCAGGGTAAGATTAGCCCCTGGTTTATTGGGCTTATGAGATCACACAAAGGGTTGGAGATATTTCCTATAGGATTTCCTTACCTCCAGAGTAAGCTATAGTTCATCCAGTATTTCATGTCTCGATGTTTCACTAGTATGTTCCTGATCTATCCCATGTGCTTCGCTAAGAGTCAGTGCAGATTGAGGACACTTTAACTTATATTGAGAAGCTGAAGGACATTATAGTAGTGATGCGAGACAACTAAGATCAAGAGATATTCTAGTAGTGAAGGTTCATTGGGCGCATTGACTAGTTGAGGAGGCTACTTAGGAAACAAGTGTGAAATGCGAGCCTAGTATCCACATCTATTTAAGCATTCAGATACTACTGTTCCCTTGACTTTCGACGACGAAAGTCCTATTTAGTAGTGGATTTTGTAATGGCCTATTTTGTCATTTAATTGCCTTTTAGTTTCTCTAGTGTTTAGATCTTTCTGTTAGCTTTCCCAAATCAGTAATGACTTTTCAGGACCGTTAGTTTGGTTCCCTGACTGTTCTATAATCTGTTATCTCAGTTCTCCTATTTTAAAGGCTTAATCTTGAAATGGTGGAACTCGAGACTTAATTCCTAGTTAACGCACTCGAAATTAGATCCCGATAGTCTTTTTAGCTCTGGAACATAGACTTTAGTCTATTTGTGCCTTTAGTTTGCATCCTGTGGTTTTAGTTTTGAGTTTGAGCTACTTTGTGTAAATTCAGTTCAACAAAATTTCATTTTGGAGCCTGGGTTGGTTTTTGGTGATCAGAGGGTCAACTTGTAATTCTGATGCTTCCATTATCTCTAGAATGTTGATTTTTGTCTAGTTAAGTCATTGGATCGCTTCCAGAGATGTCCAAGCTCATTTTTAGTGTATTTGTAGAAATTTGAGAAATTGGCTCTTTCTGGTTCCAGGGGACTTTTCATTTAAATGACCTTAGATGGTCATTACGACGATTCCATTATATCTGGAAGGTCATCTCCACACTAGTAACATATTATTTCTGTTGAATTTAGGCTCGGAATGCTCGTTTTATACCCTTTAGAGTTTTCCTTTTAGTTGTGGTATGTTGCAGGCATAGATCACCCCAGCATGGGTTTTGGTCACCCAAGCGACAAGTGGATCTCCTCTACGTAGCTGCCCTAACAGGCAAGGGGTCCGCCCAGGAGATTTTTATATTAAGGTCTAGGGGTCGCTCAGGCATGAGTCTACCCAGCTCCTTCCCCCTTCACCCTAACGACAGCAAGTGTGGAAGGTCAGCGCTTCCCCATCGAGCATTTCTTCTCCTCAGTGGGTTTTGTCCCAGTAGCCAACGTGCTTTCCCCTGCGGCTATGCGTATGTCATCTATAGACAATCATTTCTACCTTATTTTTTATTTCCAACTTACGTTCCTCTATTATATGTGACTCCGAGCTGGTGTTTTCAATTTTCTAGGTTGAGAGGAAATTTAGAGGCTTGGTCGATCGTTACTCTGATGATTCTCCTGGTAATTTCCCTTGATTTCCTCATATTTTTA
>JBDJHY010555469.1:0-16771 GCA_039654485.1 Withania somnifera
GGTGACGCCCTGTATTTGCATCCAAGAAATGCAAAAGTGTATCATGAGTACTAGTTACCGAAGAAACAAGTACTCAATAGGATTTGAGGGACAACTCGGCACATAAGGTCTTTGGTCCTCGCGATCGTGATGGTGAGGCCTGCAATCGTACAGAGCACTGAGGTGGATGGTCACAATTGAATCAATAGGCATAATGATGGCGACACATGAAGAGGTAGACCATCACAATTGTGGATGGCACGGCCTGCCAGTATATATATTTCATCACCTTAAAATTTCTATCATTTATTCCACCACTCTCTCTCTTTCTCTCTCTAAATGTCTCTCTAACACCCAATTAACCCAAGAAACCATATATTGAGCTTGGGAAGTTTAATCCCTCAAGGAATCTCGAGCTCCGCTTGCGCTCCGATAAGTTTTATACTCCAAAGTTCTCCTCCACCATATCTATCTTCCTCCATTATTGACCTTGGTTAATTTTTTAAAATTTATAGATTTTATTTGAGTTTTTTCTATTAATTTGTTCTTTGGTTTTGACTTCTTTTCGTGGTTGATTTTCCATCTTCGTGTGGGTATGTAATCCCTTTGCTTAGTTCTTATAAATTATATGAAGTTTTACACCTTATTTCTGATCTTTTTAGGGAATTTTGAAGCCCTTCCCTTACCCGAATTATGCTTATTTTTTATAGCATGAGTTCCTAGTGATATCGAGAACACCGTGGTGAAGTTCGTTTTCAAGTTTGGTTAGCAGGTCTCGTCCAGGACCGTTCTAGGACCGATTTTAGTCCAGTATGAAATTTAGTATAATTAATATCATTAGATTCATCTTGACATATACGTTATTATTTCACTAATTTTTGAGCTTTTCGAGGACGTTCTATGTCATTCGAGATAATATTCATGATCCGTAACATACTATTTATTTGACTAAGGTAGGGTCCTTAGGCTTACGATGGGTATTTAGCTTGTGTAATTACTTTAAATAGTATCAGTGGGTTATGCTTACTAGGCCGATACTATGACCCTTGAATGATTCTTTTATTTCTGTGTCATCTCTTCTTTCATACGATGCTCGATGTCATACAATGCCTTTAACCTAGAATCATCCTTGTGTTGGCCCTAGGGTGACTGAGGAAATAGTAGAATGTTGATTCAAGGGTTGGCTTTTGGGTTTTTCCCATGGGTTTGAGCTGTTGTCTTGTGCAGGGCGTAGGTTAGCTATATATTGCCTGTGTTTTAACATTCATACAGTGAGAGAACTATGTGGTTTAGCTTTTGAGAGTGCATGTAAGGCCAAGGGCTGATTATCATAATTTTCTAACACTATTTAGCCTTGGAGGTCGGTTTTCATATATAATGACTAACATGGGTAAATCTGAACAAAATTGGGACTTTTTGTATAATATTAATAACATGTTGGTTTTCTATTCATCTTAGACTGGGTTGCATATCAAGCACCAGGGACCACCTTTTCTAATTGTCTTAGACTAGGTTTCACACCCTGGCACCGAGTACTATCATTTACTACTTATAATGGAACTTGAATCCGATTTTGCCTCAGTAGCGAGTACCAACCTTTTCATACTACTTCAAGAGTATTGGTTCGGGAACTTATTTCCCCTAGGGTATTGAGACTTGTTGCACTAAATTGATAATAGTCATGGTAGAATGGTACTATTATATTGTGGCATTGGATGCCATGACGTGACCCTTCTCGAGGCTTCATGTCACCTTTATGTGAGATTGTTTTGATGCTGTAGATTTTGTACACGGTTGGCGCACCTTTATGGATTCTGCCAATCTGAGGCACATGTTGGAGGAGGGGTCTGGGATATAGTAAATGCATTTAGGAGAAGCCCTTCTATGGGTCCTTCCTTCTGGGCCTACGGGTATCAAAAAAAGAGCATACACAGGAACTGTTACATCACTTTGTATGTGTTACTTTACCATACTTGTTTGTTCAGTATGCCCCTAGAAGTTGGTGATGCGAACAGGTGCGTGTATTCAATGTACACTTCCATTCTTATGGGTTTAGCGAAGGGTTTTATCTATTTTTCTTCAACTTATCTACTATTTAGATATGCTGTTAGTGTTAGTGTAGACTTTTTTTATGGGACCTTCTTGCTATTTGGGTTATCGTCATTTTGTTGCATTTCCCTTTTTGTATCATGAGGTTACTGGTTCACCGCCTATTTCACCTAGTATCCATTGCTATCTGTATTGTATTATCCTTTTATTATTATTTTTATGTGGCTACAAAGATCTCGAGTATGTCCATCCCTTCTAACCTATGATCTTTCTACATGGTTTAGCTAGATGTATTCATATACTGTCTGCTTTTTTACTTCTATATGAGCAGATAGCTTCATGAGCAGTGATATTTGCTTCTGTGACCTGCTTTTTTCCTATTCCTATAGTTTACTCTTATTACATATGTTATGTTCCTAGTGAGACCTCGAAGCCTACTGGGTACTTGTTGTTTCAACAACTATTACTTATGATACACTTTATGTAGATAAAGCTATGAGTTTTTTTCGTTGACGTCTCCAATCGTGCCAGCTAGCTGACTTCAAAGGCACAAGGTGAGCTCAAGACCATCAGAATTACCTGCTTCTCTTCAACTGGTGTTTGTCTCTTTTGTACTTCCAACTCAGAAATATTTATGGAACTTTTTTATATGTTGTACTTCGCACCTTATAGTAGCTCATGTACACACTGATACCAAGTCCTGGAAGTGTTTTATTGACAGAGTGATGTTATTTTATCTACATCATTTAGTCATTCTATGATTACTGCTGCCTTTCCTATTTTTTCTTAGCATAGTTTACTATGTGATCGCTCTGCTTGCGGTTCTGGGCTCTAGGATTGGTTCGCCTTCTGGTGGGATAGTAGGTTCTAGCATGACCTGAGAAATCGGGTTACGACACATAGTCTTACAAAGAATCATAAAATATTAATTCATAATGAAATAATTACCAAAACTAAAAGATGAAATAAGAACACTTGGTATAGAGCACCTTGTCCTGTTGATTTTTCTCCCCAACCTTTCTTGATCCAAAGATGTGTAAAAATAGTTCTAAGTTCTTCTTATATAGGCCTTAAAATTGTGCCCCACAAGTCCCATATGTATTAGGATTAAGTCCCATAATATTTCCCACTAAAACTAGGACTAGAAGAGCCAAAATGCTTATCGAAAAGGGCTAGGCGAATCGCACCTCTTCCTGTAAATTTTCAATGATATGTAGTTCACCTGGTGTGGCTACATGACATTTAATGTGCAACCCTCCCGATGTATGCAAAATGTTGTATTTCTTCTAGCTTGGTACTACTTCAATGCTCTTACTTCGTACTATCTATAAATGACTTCCAAATCTTATCCTAAGCTTTCTTATTGACTTATTTATCAACATAGATCAATTAAAATTTAAAATGTACTCCAAAATATTCATAAATATGCAACAATCAGTGAAAATACGCCAAACACAATCAAGCTAGTCATCTCGTCTTGAGCTTTCTGTGTTGTTGTGTTTCAGGTTGAGCTTGAAAATTTATTTTATATTCTTCACAACTCATAACCATCTTCAAATAGGTGTTAAAAAGTATCCATTTCTAACCATTGAGTCCTCACAAGAAAATCTCTGTGATTCGGAGGAAAACAACCTCAAGGTTAGCTAGCCTTATCTAGTTGTGCTTATGTAGTTCAATTCTTATTCCATCAAACTTGGTAGATTTCCTACATAATGATGTAGTCGTAAAATAAATCCCAAAATCATCCTACATTATCTCAAAAAAAAACATTGAGCAATGCTCATTGAAGCACACTCTCGTCTAAGCTTTATTTTTCTATTTCGGTAATTGTTTTGGACCAACTTAAACTTATACATTATAAGCACAACACGTAGAATGTATTTATACTATTATTCTCATTTATTTTCACCAAAAAAATAAGTTATCCTCAAAATTAAGGTAAAAGGTACATAGATAATGACACTTAGGTGTATAAATACGCCTAAGATCAAAATCCTGAAAATTTTAATCAAAATCACTCAAAATAAAATATCATTGACCCATTCATCAGCATAAAAACACAAATCCTCCCAAATAACCCATTCATTATATTTTTCTACTTGATGTGATGAAGCATCCTTGACATAAAAAATTGAAAATCATTTGATGATTTAATCTCTCACACAAACAACATTATCTTCATTTTCTATAGTCATGGTTATAGATGGGATACTTGGATTCATCAATAGATCTAAATAGAAAACACTAATTCAACTAAAGATATCTTCACAGGAATTAGTTGAGATTATTGGGCACGATTTTATTTTTAGTTCTAAAGATGCCGATTGTGCTACTATGGAGTCAAGAAGCTATTTTCTGTTACATTGCATATCGTTAGCCATATATAAAATTTGACCATTTTATTACCAACCTCATGTGTTTCTATCCTTCACAACAACTTTGTAGACTTAAATGTTTCCTTTGCGATGTATCTATGCCGGAATTCTAGAATCACCTTCTAGAAACTTGATGGGATTAGTTCTAAATAAGGTCCAGTAACACCTATAAAACATATTTACAAATGGAATTTTTTTCATTTAAATTTGGGTTTCATATCTCACTAAGACAAATAGAAGTTTTCTCTTTGATTTGGGGTTGAAATTGTACATAGATAAATATTTGACTATTTTAGGAGATTTCATCTTAAAATTTGGTGAAAATGATTTCTCTTAAGATTTCTATGAGATTTCTCTCAGACTTATCTTATTTTTGAGTTTATTGGCCCATTAAAAAATAGAGGGAGAGTAAAATATGTGGATTAGAATACGGAATTTTGGTGGAATTCTTAGAAACATTATAAGACCACACTTGTTAAGTGTTTTTTTTTTTTTTTTGAAATCATGAAAATAGTACACTTTAAAAAGGTATTCATATGTATAAATAAGCGTTGCAAATTATATCATAATGTGGGAACCCTTATAAAGTGTAACTTTTATTACTAATGACGACACTTTACAAGCGTTGTTAATATGATTGTGGCTATAAGCTAAAATTTAAGGCTACACTTTAAAAGTGTAACCAAAAGTATTTTAGGAAACACTTTACAAGTGTTGTCTTGATTTAGTGTGGCCATAGACATGCAATGTTGTAGTGTTACAATTAATTTATTCATTTTATGTTATTTATGAGATGCATGAAGAGGAAATATTGATACTTTATTTTAAGGATAGTCCGTGGGATTTTATGTCGATTTATTATCTGATTATTAAATATAATTGTTGTTTTATGATGATTCGTTAGCTTTATTATTTTTACCCCCTACAGACTGTATCTGTCATATAAAGTGTTTGTTATGTTATTTTCTATAGTTTGGTTCATCGGAGGGTTGTGGTTGGGTTGTCTGGGAAGTGGTGGTCAACATTGCTTTATTTTAAAGCCATCCAGGGATACTTATTGAGTACCATTATTTACTTTTTGGTGCTCACCCCCTTGATTTTCTACACTTGTCTAGGTTCTGTGCCTATAGTAGCTTGATTTATCTTACCTTATAATATAATCTGAGGTATTTTATCGAGAGATCCTAATTTAGCTTCTTGTAGTCCGGCATGCACCGTGGACTTTTACTATCTTATGCCTTTCTTTCTGTTTTGGTGAGATCTGGTGACATTAAGACCTTTATTTTATCATACTTGTATTTATCTGTTTAGTGGCTTGTTCATTATTAATCCAGGTTTTGGGAGGAATATTAGTTGGATTTTGTTTTATACCTTCTTTTCTTCTTGCCGACTCACTAAAAATATACAATTACACTTTATAGATGCTGTTACGATTATTTTTCAAGGTGGGTCAGGACATGTGCCATAATGATCGGATTTGGTTCTTGCAATGGATCTAGATGAGATCATAATTATAGGAGGTTGAGATGTTACATTCGATATGCTTTAGGTTGGTTTCACTTTATTGTTGATGTATTATTTTGAGTTGGTCGGTGGTTCTTTGTTGATACTTCATTATTTGGATGTATGGTTGTAGTGAACTAATCTTATTATTTGATTTTATTGTTGGTTTCTGTTGAGGATTTAAATATTGTTATCACCCCTACACCCAGTATCTATCATTTATGTTTTATTATAAACTGCTAGATTATTGTTGATTTTCTGCTTAGTTTCTAGAGATTGTGGCTGGGTTGATGGGGTAGTTGGTGCCCGTTACTTCTTTTATTTAGAACCATGCCAAGGAAATTGTTTAATACCATTTGTTTATTTTGGTTCTATTCCCTTTCTTTATACACTTGTGATAGGTGTAGAACCCGAAGTAGCTTGATAATCTCCCCCCAAATCAGCTCCAACACTCGAGATAATGAGAGTTGAGATAGTTGTTTGGCCATCGAGTTGTCTTAGATCCTTTTGGAGGACATTGGATACTCAAGATTTACATATTTATTTTGGCTCTATATGACTTAGTATTTAGAGGCTTGTACATGATGACACTATTTTCTGAGTGGTTTGATATAGCACCTTCTTTTATTCTCGCTAGTTCATTATTTTCCTTATTTTCCTTATAAAATTTTTGTAGGATTACCTTTTTAAGTATCTTATAGAGTTACATAAAAAATTGGGATTTTTGGTTGTGACAGAACTACGTCAATCTTGATTGGATAGACCATAATCCCTTCCTTAAACACCACATGCAACAAGAATGTCACAGAACAAATAGAAAACTCATATTTGAAAACTTTGCATATACTTCTCCTCTCTAAGTCTCTAAATTAGGATTCTCAGATGTTAGAGATGATCCACTTTTCTCCTTAAATATACAAAAATATCATCAATGAAAACTATCACAAAGAAATCGAGATTGGGTCAGAATACTCTATTTATCAACTCCATGGACACTACTGGGTCGTTAGTCATCTCAAAAGACAACATCAAAAACTTATAATGGTCATATCGAGTCTGTAAAGCTATCTTAGGGATATTTGAAGCCTAATAATCAACTGATAATAGCTCGATCTCAATTCAATCTTAGAAAGTACCGAGACATTGTATAACTGCTCAAAAAATCATCAATCTGAGGAAGCGGATGTTTATTCTTAACAGTGACCCTGTTCAACTTCTTATAGTCAATGCAAATCCTCATAGACCTATCCTTTTTTTTCATGAAAAAATAGGAGCATCCTACGGTGACACAGTTAATCAAATAAACCCCCTATAAAGCAAATTTTGTAGGTTTTATTTTAATTCCTTCAACCCTACTAGGGACATACGATATAGAGGAATAGAGATGAGCTTAGTGCCTAGCTCCAAATCAATACCAAAGTTGATGTCCTTATCAAGAGGAACTCCTAGAAGATCAGTAGGGAAGATATGAAAATCCACAAACAAATGGAACAAAATCTAAAGGAGGAGTTTCACAAATGGTATAAAGAATAAAAGATAAATAGGAGAGGCACCCTTTCCCCATCAATCTCTGAGCAAGATGGAAGGAATCACCCTACTACGATAGGAACCACATGAATATATCTAGATTAACAGTCTTAGCATAACAATCCAAGATTGCATGATTTGGATAAATTTAATTCATACCCATAATGACATCAAAATATACCATATTTAGGGTAATCAAGTCCACCCAAGTATCATACTAAACCATATAAAAATGATCTGTAAATCTGGTCCACCACTAAATAACCTATGGGTGTAGAAACATGGATAGGAATAGGTAAAGAATCATTCATCATATCAAATATAGAAGAAAATCAGGTACAATGATATGAATAGCTAGATACAAGAACTATTAATACGGATGCAGGTCGATGGCACACCCAAAAAGTACCTATAATCACTACATCTGATATCTCCACCTCAAGCCTACTGGGAAAGCATACCAATGCCCTGTACCTCCACCAAATCAGGAAACTTGTTGACCACCACCCACTAAAACTGTGTCTTAGTAGTTTGACTACCTCTACGCATATGTGCTCTTCCTCGATCCCTAGGCGGAGGTGTAGGTGCTATAGCTTGATACTATGTATAGGTTGGGGACTTCCCTGACCTCTAAGTGAGCATAATATCATCACGTATCCTGAGGTATCATCCAGTGTAATAGGATATAGGTGATGAAAGCTACTAAGATGAACCATAAAAACCTAAATGGCAACCACAGCTTGACTTCCTCTATTAAAAACCTTGAAAATACTGACTCATATTAAAAGAACCTTTATCACTCCCAGATGTCTGTTAGTCTTCTTGAATTTTTCATTTATGGAAATGAGATACCCCTTGTGGTCGAACCCCTACCTCTAGATTAAGCACCTAAATACTGGCCAGAACTGGGACAGATTTTATATTTCTTTTGCCTAAATTCCTATCTATCTATGAGCTCGACCTCTTTGGTGACATAAAAAAAACTCCTAAGATGATTCCCCATGACAGGTCACTCATATATTTCCATAAAAAGTGTATAAATCAATCTCTTACAAACCTATAGTCTCTCTCACCAAAATCTATAAAGAGAAATCTAGCATTTCTGCATAAAGCACAAAAGAGAGTCTCATACTCCGCTATAGTCATACTTAGCTGCTCAATCCTCTCGATCCTCAATCTATTCTCATCCATAACACCGTAAGGGACATATCAATAATAAAAGGAATGTGCAAACTCCTTTCAAATAACTTAAGGAGTACCAACTGGTCTATAAAGAACCATGTATGAGTCTTCCAACCTCAAATTATTTAGTGGCTTGCATCAAGTAAATAGGAATCCACATACTGCACCCTAGAACTGAGGTAGATCTATATTTTTGAACTTTTCATATTGATGTTGCTCGTCATCTGACAATTTTTTTCTGAAAACAAGTGAGGCTCCAACACCAGATATTTTTGTCCTATTATCTCTATGAACCAATGGTGGATTACCTACTAGAACTTGTTATTGCTCTACCGTCTGAGACTCCAATGTAATCTGTGAACCCTGGGTCATGCCTGTTGCTCCCCCACTCTTTGTCAAAGTCTCTAAGGGTACCTCCCCTGGAAACATGAACCTAAAGCTTGTAGAGGCACCATCCTAACCTCTCACTAGTGTGACACCTTAGGCTTTACCATGATACTGTACTTAGGCTCATCCTAAAACTCTGGCTAGTGTATCCTTAATTGGATTAGGGACAACCTCATCTCTAGTTGTAGATATTCTCCTCACCATCTATCATAGAACAAACCATGTCTAAAAATTCAATTATACAATCAAAGCAACATAAAATTGAAAGAATGAAGAGAATGATTCCTAAAAGTTTAGTAGCCTATCGAATTGAAGGAACATACATATCCACACTGATCCATGAGACTCTACTAAACTTTCTTTTGTACACTGTCAAGCCCTAAAAACATTATTACCTCAAACCAACTTGTCACGACCCAAAATTCAGTCATGATGGCACTTGTACTAACCCACATGGATAGGTAAACCTGACAAGAACTCTAAATAGTAACTGTAATATATAATGAGTTATCGAGAAGAAGAGAGGGTAAAACATAATAATCCAACTAATAAACCACTCAAAATCTAGAGTCACAGTGTACAAGTCACTAAATAAGATAAATAAAAGTTTGATACAATAAAGGTATCGATGTCTATAATTCTCAATAAAACCATAATAAATATAGAACATAATGAAAGTCTATGGTTCATGATTGACTACAAGCAACTACCTCTGAATCTCTTGATAATCAACCTCAAAGTAGGATCTGAGGAAGGACAAATAAGGCTGCTCCGGGCTTAGAAACTACACAAGTGTAGAAATGTAAGGGAGTGAGTACCAAAAGAAAATAATGGGTACTCAACAAGTATTCCTGACTGGATCTAAAATAAAGCAATAAGGAGCACAACTACCCTAACAATCCAACCACAATCCTCCAAGCTACAATAAATATTATAATCTAGTAG
This sequence comes from Withania somnifera, assembly GCA_039654485.1. Lineage (NCBI taxonomy): Eukaryota > Viridiplantae > Streptophyta > Magnoliopsida > Solanales > Solanaceae > Withania > Withania somnifera. The sequence continues at coordinate 9,948 of JBDJHY010555469.1, forward strand.
TATAATGACAAATACAAGGAATAGGGGATAAAAACAATAAAAGTAACTACTCAACAGAAACCAATAGCAAATATCTAAAGAAAAGCTAACAAAATATAATTACTAAGTACCATGGACCATTATCAAAATAAAGCACCATCATCACCTCATCAGGTATCTTTATAGATAGGTAACCAAACTAGTAAGATAATAAAAGAAAACATCACAAATACCAGGATCTTACCCTGTACCTGTCCCAAATATAGGCTTCATTTCCTAAATCAACTTACAACTCAAGGGATAATCCTGCTAGTCATGCCATAAACTCACAGAGGGAGTCCATTATCACTCATATCAGTCTCCAATACACTTCACTTGTGGTAGGTAAGGTACATCAGAAGAAACATAGAAATGAAGTTGTGGATAAGATTATAAAAGGGATAGATTAAGGTACAAAGGACCTCTATTCAAGTCCATCATCCATGTCACTCCCTAACACACAAATCCAACTATGGTAGAAGGGTATATATATTGTGCAACCGGCAAATGGAATTGTAGAATAGATTCTTTAATAACTATACCAACATCAATAACATAACTCACAACCAGTACATCCTCATCTCATAAACTACTATAAAATGATGACATAAACAAGTCCTTAACATCTTTTAGTGCTCTATACAATCCCCATCACACAAGTTCATTCGTGAGAAGGATGCTAAATAGGTAATACAACGTAAAAGAATTATCAAAATAACAAATCATTCCTATCGAGTCTCTTTCCTATCTCAATAACATTCAATTGTGGCCTTTCTTATTCATTTATCATACCCATAAGGAATTTCCTCGATATCTAGTCATAAATCCAACATATAACAGTGGCATCATATTATACAAACATAGGCTATGCCATGCAAAGAATAACTCAATACCCGCACCGACGAAACACCCGATCCTCATATGTGTACACCAAAGTAATGATAGAATGAACCTTAATTTGTACCTGTATATGATCAATAGTTTCATATCACAACAATGCCAATACGTACCTCGTCCTCTTACTTTCATAGTACCCTTGTTTCCATATAATATAATGCTGGTGCCCACCTCGTCCCTCGCTTCTATGTTATCAATATTTACTTTATCATATCAAAAGTAAAAATCCTATCATAGTGTAATATCATGTGAAAAAAGAATACAACATAACGAGAGTTAGAAAGTCAACAAGCCCCCACATGGGAAATCCACCAAATATAAAATCAACTTATTGAAATAAAAGCCACTCACAGGTATAATCACAAATAAAATATCAATAAAATGTTAAAATCCCATCCAAGTATCATAATTACTACACTACATCTCAATTCAATAGAAGATAAATAGATCCAACCTTTATCACTACTTTCTATTCTTTTGTTTTAACTTCGCATGCTGGAGTTTAGTGTCTATTTGAAATGTTGTTATTTCACCCACATGGACATAGAAAAGTGTTCTCCATTACTCCTAATTACAAGAGTCTAATACACAAAAATTGAAGACACTTTGAAGAAGAGTTAAAACCTCTCCTTGTAATTAAGAAAATAATTTGAATCAAGTGGGATACTTTCCTTTATATCGAGCCTCTAAATCTATAAAATCTAATCAAACATGGAGTAAGCATGATAAAATATGAACAATGATATCCATATTATATTTTTAAAATCGTCCAAAATTGTGGGTTAAATGTAAATCTAGAATTTTATTCAAAATTGATGTTATCCATGTTTTAAGGATATCAACTATGTGATTTGGTTGAAAATGGAGTAGAAATTGATCCTCAAAACTTAAAAGCACTGTATCAAGGTTTTCCTAAAAAAATCCAAAAATTTTACAGTTTAAACCAATGATTTTGATGTTAAAATCATGAAATATTCAATGGGTAATGAAGAATTGGTGATTAAAAACCTTACTTAAGAGTTTTGCCATGAAATTTGTCTTTGGAAAATATCCTAAAGTACACTCTCATGGTCCAAAAATAGAAAATGGGGAGAATGACTCATGCACAACACTGATTAACTAGAAAATCAATAAAGATGCGATTGCGATGAACAAAAGTATCAGGACCCACTATTTAGCAGTACACAATTGTGATATTAAGCCATGCAAAAAAACGACCAGTGATCAAGACTTATGCGATTGTCACAGACATCATATGATTGTGATGAACACTAACTCAGGCCTCCACGATTGCGACATGGGACCTCGTGATCGTGATTAAGTGACTGTAGCTGCACCATATGCAATAGTTGATAATATTCAAGGCTATGACCAACATTCTGTATCGATCCTCGGGGGTTCATTCAGAATCACATGTTCATAAACCATATATGCTAACCTACTAAATTCAACATTTCAGAGTCAACGAAACTATCAAAATATGAATCAAAGGTCTCATTGATCGATATCTATCATGATCAATAAAAATAGAAACTAGGCCTAGAAATATTAAAAGGCCATCAAAACTTTTGAAGAATATTTTGATCATTTTTATTGATAAAAATTGACTTTCTAAATCCAACAGAGTCGGTAAAATTTAAATACAAGCTTTCGTTCATCAAATGTTGACTAAAGTTAAAATTTTGCATTGAATATCAACTTTATCTCATCTAACGGTCTAAAATCACTAGAGAGCCCTAAAATTGAAAACAAAAGACCTCCTAGAAGAAATTCCACATTCTGGAGCTGATCGAACTGACGAAAATCTATTTTGAGACTCAAAACTCCAAATATCGACTAAAGTCAACTCTTTCAACTTAAAAGCTTCAAAAACTAAAAATTTCTCAAAACTGGCAACTTTTTCTCTCATTTCAGAACTAACCACACATATAGGTCAGGTATAACCTGAAGAAACTACTTTCCCAAATTTCTAAATACATAAAATATAACAAAGTGATACAAAAATAAAAATAAAAATAAAAATAAAAATAGGAATAAAAAATACATACTATATGATAGGGTGCCTCCCAACCAGTGCCTTATTTAACATTGTGACACGATCCATCAAATTTCTTCCTTCACCTTGAGGATAGATGAATCTCACTCCCCAACATTATATCCATATTTTTTGTTTTTCTAGGAGGGAAGTGGTAAGTGTATGAAAGAACTAAGAATTTTATAAAGCTTGTGGGACTTCTTGGCTCTTAAGTGAGGCAGGTTATTTATGTTTAATCTTCGGGTATAAAGATGAAAATATAGGGTTCTTTTTCCTCATTATCACAATACTCAATTAGTTTATATGACTCTAAAGGCATGTCATCATCGTACTATAATGTCAAAAAGTGATTTGAATGAGTTCCATTACGTCCTACACTCAAACTTACACTCTATGTAACATGCTCAATTTTACACTCTTCCTCAATTCAAAATCAAGAACAAAATGGTAATTGAATGTTTGGAATTCTTGTTACTGATATCGAGGTCGTCTAGTATCCAAAACTTCATATCATTGGATATCAAACATCTTAATATTTTCATTCAAAAGGTTCTCCAAGAAATGGATATCTATGCTAAATAGTGTTATCTTGTATTTGGGAGTCCATGGTTGTGAGACTATTGACTATTTAATTGATGCTTGAGTTACTTTAGTAACTCTTAGCTTACTATGTCTTATTCATCATAACTTTTTTCTAGTGGTATCTCAAACTCTTCTACTATCATGAGCTCTTCTTGAGTGTTTGGTAAGACTGTATTCTGTTGATTAGATAAAGGTCAACCATATCCGGTAGAACTTTGATCTTCCAACCTATAGCTCTATGACTTCACTCATTGTCTATATAGCCTAACTCAGTTATGTTAGTTGATTCATCTATTATTCCCGTTGCTCTGTTATTTTGTTGAACTCATCCTTGAGTAAGCCTCATAATCTGTATCATTAGTTCCATTATCCCTACCAACATCACAAGTAACAGATGTTGATAATAGAGGTTTGAGGGAAAGGTTGAGAACATAAGATAAAGGCTAGGACAATCCAACTGGCCATCCTTACAACACATATGAAAAAAATTAAATTCAAAAGATTGGGCAGGTGCACACAACCCACTCCTTTGAACATAAGAAAATTTATTTCCATGTGGTTCCTCCTCAGACACTACAAGAATGTTCATCATTCAACCAACCTTTATCCCAATTTTACATATCAAGAGAAGAAAGAGTAATAGAAAATAATAAGAAAGATTTTTACAAAAATAAACAATGTAAAACTTCAACAAATAAGAATATGTCTAATCTAGATAAACAATTAACACCAAAGTCCATGGATATTGCACCAAAAACTTAATTCAACTTTTGCGCACGCAGTTGTACATGGTCATACAAGTAATAAAGTGACTATTTTTGAGAGATGGGTTATCAAACCCAAGGGACTTGTCAGTTATCTATTTACTAGACAAAACTAGTTCCCGTTATTTATTTAAGTGGTGGAATAAGGAGATATGGTGAAACTAAAGTAAGAAATAAAAAATCTAATTACATACGAACTTTGGGTTGTAATAATGCTTTGGAGAATTCCAGGGTTAAGACCTACATCATATTTATACCTAACTACAACTTTACGTTGGTTCAATTCATTATCTTGATTATTGATCATTGTATAGATAATATGGCCATGGTTTCCTGATCTTCTAACCACCTACTACACTTAAAAACCTAATTACATCATTGAGAAGGTATAGATCAATCAAGTCTAGTGCATTAATTTTATCTTCCTATATTAAACCAAGAAGAGGATCCTAGGTATATACTTATCCTAAGGCTAATCCCTCCCCTATCGCTCGTAGTATATGATCCACACTCCCTATTATTCAATCTTATAACCCTATAGTCATCTCCCGAATTCAAAAGTAGCCAATATGTTTATCCTAAAGGTCACTAATCTTTACTATGCATAAGCATAACAGACATATTCATTAGGATAATCAACATAAACCAATATTCAACTATATTAAATAATTATGTCTTGTAGCCTTAACTCTAAAACGAGGTTCTTTATCCACTCATGAATCTATAATAAGCTTTGTAATAATTTTTGAAGTAAATATAAAAGAGAACTAAAACAAGAAAAAGAACCCTAACAAGAGCTCTTACTCTCCTTCTCTTTCCTCCAAATTCATATTTCTCCAAAGATCTGTGAATCAGATTCCAAGTACTACTATTATAGGCTCCAAAAAAAAAAGGACCAAATAGACCCCATATGAAGTATTAATAATACCAAAATAGTAACCAATGTATCCAACATTGGAAACTCATTTTTTTCCCAGGTAAGGACTTGTACGTCATGTAGCTAAGTTATAGGAATTAGGGTCGCATCGCCAAGTTATGTTGCCTCCATTCAATGGAAATTTTTATTGAGGGGCACAGAATGGTAGTTATCTGGTGGTATAAGGTTCATGACTCCCAGTTCTGAATAGAAATACTCACATAAAAACTTGACACAAACTATCTTCTTACCTGACTTTGTGTGTTTGTATACTATCTTATATCTTTATTTTAATCATCTTTATTAGTTCCTTTGTGAAAATGGGTAAAATAACATCACAAACAAGAATTAAAACAAGAATAATAACCAAACATTTTGATCACCACACTTCTATGACGTAACCATCAGACCCACAGATCATATGTTAACTCAACAACTTGCCATCGACTCTTACCTAAAAATTCACCTTATGTTGAGTGTTTATGCTGATTCCAAATCCTTCCTAAATTGTAATTGGTTTCAAATTGTAGACAATTAAGGTTCCATATATCTCAATTTAAGCCTCACAAGCACTCCATTATAGTCTCAAAGTTGGCCGCAACCAAGCTTAACTAGCTCTAACTAGTTTTGCTTGGGAACTTTACTCCTTAATTCCTTCATGTATTGGCTTGTGTCTTTTGAAATGTAACCTGAAAATAATTCCCCAAAACACCCTAAAATATCACATAAGTCATTAGGAAATTCAACTCAAAATACTCATATGAAACACACTAAAACATGCATAGAATTGTCGGTTTAAACAAGTGATCCTGCCTAACATTTTTATTCTCATTTTCACACTTGTTTTGGATAAAATAACTCAAAAATATCATAAAAAAAGTCACTCATAACCTATTTACACAAATATTACCATTGCACTAAAAAACCACAAGTTACCCTCAAAACAAGGCTAAAATATAGGTAGATTAAGATAAAAAAGTATATACTTGAGCCTTTGATCACCCTCTTCATAGAACCCCACTAGTAAATCTATCTCAAATCCCTATACATCTTCGACCCACCTAGATGGATGAAATATCAAGAACTATAGATCTGGTGGTGTCACCCTGCAACACCCGATCATGAATCTCAATCAAGTTTGGTTTCTCCAACTGGCGCTACTGAATTTGATAAGCCAATCTAGAATGGACCTCAATACTAGCTAGAACACAGCCTGATCTATAAGCCAAATATTACCAATCAATTATAAAAATACTTGATGTCTAAGGCAAATGGCCTCTTAGAAACTGAAAAAGTAGCCAAGCTACCCATACTCATTGACATCCAGTTCAAGGCATCCGCTACCACGTTTGCCTTGCACATATGATACAAAATAGTAATTTCATAGTCCTTCAACAACTCAATCCATCTCCATTGGAGTAATTAATATCCATATAACTGATTAATACTAAAGACTACAATGATTAGTGAAAACATCACAATGAACCCCATTAAGATAATGGCGCCAAATCATAAGTGAGATAACTACTGCCACCAACTCCAAGTCATAGGTAGGTATTTGCACTTATGAACCTTCATCAGTATTAAAGTATAAGTAATAACACAAACCTAC
>JBDJHY010555575.1:0-16339 GCA_039654485.1 Withania somnifera
CATTAAATGAGAAACTAAAAGTTGGCACAATAAAGATGTCTGATATGAAGGAGGTATGAGTCTTGACCTCAATGTATGACTCGTACTGTGGTTTGTGAAGTTGAAGAAGAATATATTGTAAAAGGATGGAAGTTAGTATGAGAAGTGATGACTCAAAGATATGACACGTGCAATTGAGTCGTATACCACTGGGAGTTAGCTTCTTAATTTCTAGAAAAGAGAAGTACAATAGATCCTAAATATCATACCTTAGTCTTATGATTTGTCGGAGGACACAACTAATCTGAAGAAAAACAGCAACCATGAAACATAGGATCAAATCACGAGTCCTGGTAACTTTTTATGGCTCGTGGAAGAATGCCGACCTAGTTTTCCTTGTTTAGGATAGTTTTTGTTGGTTCTAAAAATACATTACTTAGGTTTTATATTAGAGTTTCACCAATTTAAGATGTATTTGCATACTTTTAGAGGTTTGGAAGACTACCTATACATTATTCTTGATCTTCTATCTTGATAGCAGTCAAAGACTTTATTCCATCTTTATTATCTCTAATTTGACCATTTTGTGATTGTAAGTCCTATTATTTTTAATTAAAAACATATTCATAATATTACTACTATGATCATGAGTTTCTAAAACCACCACAATTAGGGTTGTGGAACCATGATGAATTAACAACCTAAGTTTAAGTACTTAGTAATACTAAATAGGTGTGTATACGTGTATTGATTATTTCTTGGTATATATTGTTTTATCAAGTGCAATCATCAAGAATTACCTTAAGGCTTAATTTCTTGGTAGAAAGGTAAGAAACTGAAAAGTAAATAAATCAATAGAGCATTGGGGTATTATCTACATCTTAGGGCTTAAGCCATAACTGGAAGAGTCCATTTGGGTTTTAAGGCTAGGGTTAGTATGGAAAACACTTTAAGACTGAGAGATGATACGTGATATACAGATCGTAAGGGCAGAAGGAATTTTGGTGCAACTAATTGGGTCAAATTCTACTTGCTAAGCACTTGAATAGACTACTAGTATGAATAACCTAAGAATTTATGAAATCGTGGAATCGCAACCCTAGTGTCTTAAAACCCATTGTTAAATCATAAGAACATAATCAAACATTACTAAACATTGCTTTTTTACCTTTTATTTCCCCATCAAAAGTATAAACTCTAAATTAACTTCTAATAAACGTAGTGTCTACTATATTCTCTGTGGGATCGGCCCTAATATTTGTTAGGTTCTATATTTGTCAGCAACTGCTTCATACTTCTTAATTGAGGTGTAGGATTAGGTGCATCATTATTCCAGCCAATAGCAACTTGTATCACTTCAAACATTAGATATAGGTCATAGTAGCTAGCCTTCCATAGGCTCAGATTTAGGTTTGCATGGTCATTATGAGGGTTTAAGCAGTCGCGTCAAAAGAAAAGATGGTTGTTTTCAATGCGATAAGCATAGTCACATTGCTAGAGTTTTTCCCAGAGGAATTAGGGTGGGTGGACAAGGTCCATACTTTCATTGTTGTCAGATGGTTTATATTTCTAGAGATTTCCCTCAGTGAACGGCCTCACAGATAACAACTTTACCTGCCCAACCTTTACAGATAGTGTCATTGAACAGAGATGGTCAGACTGTACCACAGATAGGCTAGGGAGGAGGCCAAATAGGTGTAGTGAGCAGTAGTTAGGATGGGGACACAATCACATTTATGCTATCATTTAATATCGTTATGACCAATACATTACTTGTTTGTGGACACTCACCTTTAGCTCTATTTGATCTAGGGTCTATTTTGTCGCATGCATTGGTATATTTTGTAGCACTTTTGGGTATGTCTAGTGAGCCATTATTTTTACCATTCAGTATGACTACCTCGATAGGAGAGGCCCTAGTGGTGGATTGGGTATATAGGTCCTGTATTGTGACTATTTGGGGTTTAGTGGTTGTACTAATTTTATTGAGTTATATATGCTAGATTTTTTTATGTGATTTTGGTTAGAGACTGGTTATCCCTCATGATGTGGTTCTGGATTATTATGACAAGACTGTGGCCTAATCTATTCCTGGTGTATCGCTGATTGTGTGGTAGGGGACTAATAACCATGCCTCCATTTGGATCATATCTTTTCTTGAGTCTTGTAGGATTTTTCTAGGGATTTCCCTGCATTTATAGAACATATTAGAGATGTTAGTATTGATCCTCACTCCTTCGATACTGTTCCTATTTTTATGAGTTTTTGCATGTGTTTCCTTCTGATTTACCTGGCCTTCCACTAGAGTAGGATATTAATTTTTGCATAGATGTTGAGCTGGGCACAAGGCCTATTTTTATTACTTTGTACAGTATGTACCTAGAAGAATTTATTGAGTTAAGTTTTCAGTTGTAGGATATTCTTAAAGGATTCATCCATCAAACTGTATCGCCTTGTAGTGCCTTAATTTATTTTAAGAAGAAGGATGGGAGTATGTGGATGTGCATTTATTATAGGAAGTTGAACAAGGTGACTATTAAGATCAACTATCTTTTGTCATGTATTGATTATCTGTTTGATAAGTTACAGGATGCAATCATGTTTTTTAAGATTTATGTGAGATTTGGTTACCATTAATTGAGGATTTTGGTCGATGATATCCCAAAGAAAGATTTTTGGATGGTATATGTGCATTATGAGGCTTTGATAATGTCAGTTTTGCTGACTAATTCCCCTAAAACTTTCATGGATTTTGTGAAATGAGTGTTCAGGACCTATTTATACACCTATATGATTGTTTTCATATATTATATCTTTGTGTACTCACAGAGTCGAGTGGAGCATGAGGAGCAGCTGAGGATAGTGCTTTATACTTTAATAAATAAGGGTATATATGCCAAGTTCTCAATATGTGACTTGTGATTGGAGTCTGTGGCATTCCTCAGTCATGTGGTGTTTGGTGTAAGTATTAGTGTTAACCTAGCTAATATAGTTGTGGTTCATGATTGGTCTCGAGCTACTACTAATACAAAGATTCAAACTTTCATTGGTTTGGCTTGCTACTATTGACAATTTTCTTAGGGTTTTTCAATCATTACTACTCCTTTGACTAGATTGATATGGAAGAGCTTTCCCTTTTAGTGGTCAGAAGAGTTGAGTCTACCTTTTTGAGGCTTTAAGTGTTGTTGACTACTGTATTAATACTTGCCTTTCCAATTGAGGGTCAATTCTATACGGTTTATTGTGATTTTTTGGTGTTGGTTTTGGTTGTGTTCTAATGAGCATTGTCATGTTATTTCTTATGCATCGAGGTAGCTGAAGGATCACAAGCTCAGCTACCCCACCCATGACTTTGAACTGGCAGTGGAGTTTTCACACTTAATATCTGGAGTCACTACTTATATGGCATTCATTGTGAGATATACATAGATCACCATAGTTTTAAGAACATCTAGATTCAGATGGAGCTTAACCTAAGGCATCAAAGATGGATTAAGCTCCTTAAGGACTAAGAATGAGTATTCTTTATCATTTGGGTAGGGATAATGATGTTATAGATGTCTTGAGATGGATGGATATCATTATGGGTAGCCTGGTTTCTATATTAGTTTCATTGAGATCGTTGTCTTGGTACATCAGGTCCTTGTCCAATAGGTTGGTTAGATTGGATTTTTTCGGCTCCAAGGCGGGTTATTACATATTTAGAGGCTAAATCTACCTTATTTAATCCGATTCAACAATGTTAATATGAGGATGCCCACTTGATTTGTATTCAAAGCGGGTAAGTGTGATTTTATTTGGTATACAGTAGACTCTGATGGATTATTATGGGTCTATGGTCATCTTGGTGTTCCTTAGGTTAGTAGTTTTATCCATACCTTATTATGTGAGGCACATTATTCTAGAGATTTTATCTATTCATGTACTACAAGGATGTATCATGATTTGTGTTAGCATTACTATTGGATGGACATGAGGTGAGATATTATAATTTTTGTGACTCGGTGCCTGATCTGCCAGTAGATGATGTTCTAGCACCAAACAACTGATGATGATATTTAGAGACTCCCTATTCCTGAATGGAGGTGGTAGAACATTACCCTGTATTGTTTCTCTAGTCTTCCCCGTACCTATAGAGGTTTTGATTGCATTTGGGTCACCGTGGATCGATTGACCAAGTTATCCCTCTTCCTACTGATAGACTCGTCTTTAGATGCTGAAAGATTAGTTGAGTTGTATATGCATAAGGTGGTTAGAATCCATGGTGTACTAGTTTCCATCATATTTTATAGGGGCACTCAGTTTACATCTCAGTCTTAGAGGACCATGCATAGGGAGATGGGTATAGAGATTTCCTTGAGCATAGTATTTCACCCTCGGATTGATAGATAATCTGAGCGAATTATTCATGTACTTCAGGACATGTCACGATCTTGCTCTTTTGATTTTGGAGGTAGTTGGGATATACATTTGGCATTGGAATATTTTTCATATAATAACGTTTATCACTCTAGCATTCAGATAGCAACATTTTAGATCTTTTACGAAAAGTGTCGGGTATGGCCTATTGGTTGGTTTTGTTGTAGGGAGACTCCATCTCAGAGTTTATATTAGCTTTAGTGTAAAGTTGATAGATTCATAGTTATTTAGGATAGGCTCTTAGAAGCATAGAGTAGGAAGAAGTCCTACATGGATCGTAGGTTTCAGCCCTTAAACTTATGTATTAAAGATTTAGACTTTCTGTGTATGTGACCTATAAAGGGCATTATGAGTTTTGTTAGGCAGTTTAAACTTATCCCCAAGTGCATTGGGATGAATGAGATCATAGATAGAGTTGGAGGTATTTCCTCTAGAATTGCCTTACCTCCAAAGTTAGCTACTATGCATCCTGTGTTTTATATGTCTATGCTTCATCGGTATGTGCCAAAACCATCTCATGTGCTGCCAAGAGTCATTTTAGCTATATGATTGTCTGACCTATGTTGAGGAGCTTAAGGCCATTATTGATATAGATTGAGGCGACTCAAGTCAATGGAGATTCTGGCAATGAAGCTTCATTGGGAGAATTAACCTATCAAGAAGGCTACCTGAAAGATAGAGTGTGCTATGCGATCCCAGTATCCACATCTGTTTGAGCCTCAGGTACTACTCCTTTCTTACCTTTCGAGGATGAAATTCCTTTTAGTGGTAGATGTTGTAATGACTCCTGTGGTCATTTTCTTGATTTCTTCTTTTTCTGTGTTTATAACCTTTTGTTCTCTTCCCCAAGTCATTTATGACTTGTTGTGACCTTTAGTATGGTTCCTTGGTTATTTTTTTTCTTGTTATCTTAGTTTCTCTATTTAGGAGGCTTAATCTTAAAATAGTGAAAGTTGAGAGTGAATTCTTAGTAAAGAAGCTCAGGATAAAATTCAAAAATAGTTTGGTTAGCTTCGAAATGCCAACTTTGGTCTAGTTAGACCTTTAGTTAAAGTCCCACGATTTTTAAGTTGAGTTTTAACTATTTTGAGGAAATTTACTTCAGCCGGAGTTCAATTTTGAGCTTCGGATGACTTATTACAACTGGAGCATCGGATCACAATTTTGACGCTTCCATTAATTATGGGATGTTGAATTTTGGCTATTAGCATAATCATTACACTTTTTGAGTTATTCGAGCTTATTTTTTAGGCCTGTATGAAAAGTTGGCGTGTTGCTGATATTTGTTTATTTTGGTATAGAAGCTTTTTTTCTTGAAAAACCTTGTATGCTCATTTTGTTAATTCTATTAAGTTTAAAATATCATTTCCATGCATTCGACCTGTTTGATTTGTCCATATCTATGTTTGATTCTATTATGAGCCCCTCATTGGAGTTTTTAGAATACCTAAAAGATGGAATTTTTGTTTTTAACTTTGCAGGTCAGGTTTCTTCTCTGTTCTCATAGTCCCTTCTCCATATTTTCATTATTTTTCCCTTCTTGTTCTTTGTATTAGTGGGTTGCTCGCCGTGCTTGGCCACATTTGCAAAGGCCTATCACTAGGCCTATATAGAGTAGTTCATAGATTTATTTCCAGACATGCAACTCTTTTAACCCATATAGATATATATAATTCTTAATCATTAGAAAGTTTTCCCTAGGGGTAATCATTGGGATATCACGCTGGAAAGTCGAGGAGGTGTTGAGAAGGTTTATTTATCATTTTTAGTTCTAATTTGTTTTGGGATTTTGCAAAGCTTCAAGATGTTCTTATGTTCTTTATAAGAACTTCTGTCGGTGCCCAAGTAGGTTTGGCTTATTTATCTCTTAAACTAGGTTGAGTAGAGTATTTTTATATTATTGGATTGTTGTTAGGGTGGTTTGTAGGTTGGTATCTCTTTTATTCTAATATTATTGTATTTTGGTAAAGGGACATAGTGGGATTTGGGTTGTAGGATGTTATTTCGGCCTTACTTGGAGCGTCCATGTACTGTAGAGGCCATGTTAGGCTTTATTATGATCTTGGGAGATTTATGTACTTAGCTGGTGGTGCGAACGATCTTAGACTATACTAAGAGTTATTTATCTGTGTTATATTATTTCACGGGCATCGATTGCGTTGTTGGCTTGTGTTAAGGCTACCAGGTTGGACCCAGTGTTGTGGTGAGATGTCAAAGGCATAATGATACTAAAATTGTGATTTTCTAAACTAAACATAACTGGAAAGACTTTTTATAACTAGACTTACATAATGATGACACATTTTGGAGCTATTTTCGTACTATAAGACTGGGTTGAGGTTTTCTTTATATATATTTATCACTGTGGTTTTGGTAGAGATGTGGTACCTCTCGTGGTGAATCATGAGTGTCATAATTAGGTAGGGCCTCCCGTGTCATCCATGAGATGTTATGCCGAAGGTCGGACCTCCTATACGTAGATGAGAGCTGTTTTTCGGAAGTGGGACCTCCATTTTTTTAGCTAAGATATGTTGTCTGAAGGTTGACCTCTGTGGTTTGGGTGGGAGTTGTTGTTGTTATCATTTACATCTACCCTTTTACATTCACCTTTTTTTGTGTTGTTTGTATCCTTCAGGCCTTAGGGGGAGGCAACATTGGGTCCTTGGATGATCTATACTTATCTACCTAAAGGATGGGACATCAGGTAGGTTATGTCTTTCTTTTAGTTTGTATGTATTTCTATTATGGGGGACTCTTAGATTATATATGTTATTACCTACATGTTGATATCTTAGTTAATGTAATCGTTATCCTTTACCTTGCTACTATTTATGCTCAGCTGGAGTCGAGGTACGCTTTCTGCATTCGGCTTCTAGAGGCTTTATGGTAGTTTTTTATTCTTTGGGATAGAAGTACATAGACCTACTTGCTTAGAATATGTATTTTTCCTCCACTACACTTAGTTATTCACCTTTGCATTTTGTTTTCTTCAGTTATTTTATTAGTCTCCATACTTGTTTACTTACTCCGATGACTTGTTTTGTTGTCCTCGCATTTACTCACTATACTTTATTTAGCCTGGTCGGCCAATAATACCTATTGGGTATCTATGATTGTGGTACTCATACTATACTTCTACACTATTTTTAGAGTGCAGATACCAGTGGGGTCATCATAGGTAGTATGATCCTGCAAACTAAATTATTGTTACTCGAATACTACGATGAGCTTCTAGCATAAAGGTTGATCATGTCTTCCTCCATGTCCTAGCTTGTATTTGTAAGAGCTTGTCTATACTATATATTATCTTTTTGATACTCTATTTTGTAGCTCCATATGCCATTGACACTAGGTGTTTGGTTGGGTTATATATATATATATGTGTGTGTGTAATATATTGTTGATCTTATTTATCATATTTACTTATTTTTTGGTAGCTGAGAGTTGTTATGGCCCATTTCTTTTTGCTTCAGTTATAGGGATAGGCTTTCTACAAGTGAGTTATAGGAACCATCATGACCCGAGTTTGCATTGTGACACATAGTAGAGACAAATTTAGATATGTAGGCAGTGAAAGATAATCAACCATAACAACAAGCAATGGGTAACGGACAAGCCCCAACTATACCTGCATTTATGGACACCCCAGTACTTTAGGATACCATGGTTGTGATACTGAACTTGGAGCTGAAAAATTAATTCAAGTCATATTTTGAGTAAGTATGAGATTGGAATTTTGATGAGTCCATCATCTTTGAAATGCCAATTTGGTGTTAGTAGAACCTATGGTTTGGTCACAATGCACCCAAATGCATTTTGCATGCTCGGTTAAAATTTTTCGTTCTTTTTTGAAAGTGTTGACTTTGGCCCATATTTCAATGAGAACATCGTATGGTTATTTCAATGATTGCATTGAGTTTGGAAAGTCATTTCCATGGGAGTATGATATTTAGTTTTTCTCCATCAATTTCAAATGAGTTTCGAGGGGTCATTAGAGGCTTTAGGTATTTGCTTGTGCAACTACACCTGATGCAACCTCCAATTGTTCACCAATTCCTAATGAGATCCTTACAATTACGAAGGTTTTATTATTTTTCATCATGATCGTGGAGGTATGGGTCAGAATTAGGTATGACCGGGTTACTCTCATAATTTTCTTGCTAAATAGATTCTTGTGATCACCATAGGGGTCTTGCGTTTACAAACCTGGCAGTATATATTGCTTAACATTAAGAATCCAGTCTATTTGGATCCTTTCTCTTGAACCTTTGAATCTTGGGACCTAGCTTTTTCTATGATTTTTGTCTATTTTGAGTCGGGGAAAGTTCCCTAATTTAGTGTAATTCATTTCTTTGTTGTTTTCCCATTCAAATTCATGTTAACTCTGTCTAGTTTCTAGATTAATTTTCTTTTTTTGTTTTAATCTTACAATTTTTGGGGTGATTTGAGGCCCAAATCAGTTCTAATCCTTCTCAAATATTGATCATGTATTTTTTTCCTTGCAAGGGACCTTTTCAAGAATAACATTTCATTTTTCATCAATAGTACCCACGGGTTGAGTTTTGACCCAATAATCGATCCTAATTATAAGATATTAAGATAAATGTCTATTTTTTAGGCATTATACATAGATTATATTTTTGATAGTGTGGAAGCCTTCTAAGGCTGTTCGGAAGGGAAAGTCTACTTAGTGATGGTTTAGAGCTTGTCAAGAGCTTTTTAGATAGGTTACGACTTCCTCGTTATAGAATTGACTTAGTTAATAGTATTATTTTATAAATTTCGTGTTGTATGGGGAAAATGTAGGGTAGGTTTAGGTTCAATTTGTTACTTCTTTGATTTATGTCTTAGTTTGGGCATTTTAGAATGAATTTACCTTCTAAGCCTTAGTTTAGGGTATTTTGTTGAGTGTAGATGTTGTTGACATAGCTTAGGGATGGGTGTAGGGATCCTTAGCTTAAGCTAGGGTAGAATTGCTATAGGTTGAGGATTCTTTTATAGTTAAGTCACTTTATTTATATTTATTTTGATATCTCTTTATTAAGTGGTATTATGGGTCCAACGCCAAGCCTTGACGGTTATTGGATCCAATTTAGTTCTATATGTGACTTGAAGGGTGGTTTTATATATATATATATATATATATATATTATCAGGAGTCAATCTTGAACAATATTATTATAGACTAGGGTACTATAACGGTATGGTACAAGAGCCTTGTGAATCCCTTATTGCAGTGGGTGCATACAAATAGGATAGACTTGCAGCATAACTATTTGTTCTTTGCACGAAATTTATATTTTTTAATGACCCTTTTTTCATTTTCTTGCTTTCCATTTTTCTGTGCTTACCATTTTCTAGGTATTTTCCCAAAGTTATTTATGACTTTCTAGGATCGGTAGCTCGGTGCCTTGGTAGCTCAATTGCGCGTTATCTCAGTTTTCCTGTTTTTGATTTCAGTTTTGATGCCGACATTTTCTAGGTGGACCATTAGTTCATGTCCCAGAGTTTTCATTTTGAGTTTGGTCTATTTTATGGAAACCTAGCTTAGCCGAAACTCATTTAGTAGCCTGGGTGGTCTTTTTGTTATCAAAGAATTAGATTGGAATTCGATGGTTCAATTACCTTCGGAATGTTGATTTTGGGTTTATTGAGTCATTGGTTCTCTTCCTAAGGTTGTCGTTGCTTTATTTAAGGTTATGGATAGAAGTTGTGAATTTTTCCTAAGGTGTTGACTTGGTCAAAATTCTTCCAAAATGGCCTCATAATTTTATGTTATCATCGTTTTTGAGTTTGGAATGTCATTTTTGGTATGTGTGCATAGTTTGTGTGCGCAAATTGGACCCCGAATGCTTCTCAGGTGGTATTCTGTCTTTTAATCTTATTACAAAATTCTGTTGTTAAAATAGTATCTGGTGCCAATGGATTTCTTCTTCACAATTGTAGAGACACCTTATGTGATCACGATGCCTTTCTCCCACAGCCCTTCATGATCGCGTCATCCCTTCCATATGATCATTATGAAGTTGTTCCACCTAAAATGCTTCCTCAAAATTTTAGTTCATCCCCGCTTTTGTTTCTTTAGTTTACCTCCATCCCATCAGCTTAATGGAGTAAAAAACCCAGCTAAGTTGGAGGAAAGCATTCCCCCAAGCTCACTGTTACCCTCCCTCTCATTGGTAAGTTGTTTCTCTTCATAATTTCTGTAGAATTGGAGGTTTTTCATAATTGTTATCCCTTAATTTAGTTGATGTCTATTTTACTTCATACTATTTGTATTATTTTTCGTTTCTAGTGCATTTCGATGGGTTGTGCTCAATGTTCCATCAACACATCAATTTTGTGTGTTTTATTTCTGTTCTATTTTCTTATGAAATTGAAACATTTTGTTGTTTTGATCACGCCACTTCTTGGCTATTTTGGGGACCTTCTGGTTGTCTGTCTGGGCTAAAAATCAAACCACATATTCCTTGAGCTGAGCTATTCATGCTGATATTTTTGGTTTAATTTTTTGAGCTATTAGGCTCGCAGGCCTGTTTTGGGGTCCGTTTTCTGACCCAAGCTTCTAATTGCAATATGGGTCTTTTTCTTTATGTTTTAATCCATAGATTTTTAATTTTATAGTTGCAGGTGACTTTGGCTATGTTTGAAGCTTTAGGCCTACGATGCGTGCATTTTGCAGACTCTTGCCGGTGCCCTAGTAGGCTAGGTTTATTTATGAGCATTGTAGACTAGAATATTATTTTTTTCTTATTATATGGACAGTAGTATAGGTTAGGCTTTAGGTCAATCATTGTGTTCTAATTTTTTAGTGATATATTAATTGGTTACTGGGGGCCTGTGTAAGGGCATAGAGGGTTCAAGGTTGTATGCCCGGATCCTGGCCTTACTGCATGGGGGCCACTGACCTTGGGGACTATTAGAGTTCTTGCGTGATGAGAATGGTGAGATGAGCTCTTAGCTGGTGGTCTTTGGAAGATCTTAGACTCCGGTTGTGTCATGTTCTACTATTATTAGCTATGTGGTTGTTGTGTCGTTATCAGGCATTGGTATATTGTTGGTTTAGCTAATGTGACTGGGGTTGACAGGGCTTGGACTCTATGTTCAATTTACAGATGTGGTCCTCCAGGGCATAAACCCTGTGTATGGCACTAATGAGGTACTTATGGGCATAGATCCTGCACTCGAGTGTGAGGCGTGGTCCTCCAAGTTGCAGAAGCCCTTGATCATGATATGTTAAGGCGCACCCTGAATTTTACACTGTTTGGGCTTAGATCCTGCTCTCAAGTGTGAGTCTTGGTCCTCCAAGTTGAAGAGTCCACGAGATTGGCACTTATTGAGAGTGTGGTGTTGGTTCTATATGATACTGCTCTATTTTTCTTTCCTACACCCCCATGTATTACCTTTATATTATTTGTGTTCACCGAGCTTAAGGGGGAGTCATGGTATGTTGGTTATGCTATTTGTACTTACCAGTAGTACAGGACGTTAGGTAAGTTTTGTGTATGTTAGACCGATCAGCCTATATGCCTACTGGGTACCTTGTTTGGTACTCATGTTGCACCTCTGTACCATTTTTGTGGTGCAAATAACGGTAGGGGTTATCAGAGATGCCTTGATTGTACAGAGGTGACACATTTTGTTGTGAAGATTAAGGTGAGCTTTGTCGTCCGAGCCGACTATGGTTTTATTGGCTTCCATCCTGTTTTATTTTGTCTATGGTGGACCCTTTGTTGTATTACTTTGTAAGAGTGGCATTGTATATTTATCTTCTTGATACACTCTAAATTTAGCTTCATGTTCCATTGACACTAAATTTTGGGATTTCAGTTGTGTATATATTTTTTTCTTCTTCCGTTCTTTTATGTTTATGCTTATGCTATTCCGCTTTGTTGGATGATTCAAGTGTTTTAGCCTGTTGTACGCAGAGTCCTCCAATTTTGTGCATAGATGTCTGCATCCGATCTTCAGGAGACTATGGGGTGACTTAGGAAATACTGCCCTTTTTTGAATCCTATCATGCATTGTTATACGTACTTTTTCTGGAACTTACCTTGTATTTACTATTTCATAGATGGTTCATACCAAAGGATCCTCTGTTGACTGGGACCTACCCCAAGCTATCCAGGAGTGAGTAGGCGAGGATGCTCTTCCAGCTCCTATTGACCTAGCTATTTCACAGCTGCAGGCACCTCCTACTCTATCCAAGCCCGGTCCATGCCATCCACCAACTTCCGCATTCAAAGACCTATTGTGGAAGATGCTCCAGATATTAGATAGTACAGAGATAGATAGGCAATATTCATCTTCTCAGACAACAACACAAGGTGAAAAATCTACCCTAGTATTGGAATCCTTAGCACCACCACCACCAGCCCTACCGTCTATCTCATTCCATACTACTTCAACTTCTCCTGCGCTAGCATTCTCCCCCACTTTTCCCGCATTTGAGGTGTGGAAGATGTTGGAATACTTTCTACAAAATGCCCTCACTAGGTTTTCAGGAGCACAGAGGCAGGACCCTCATTTGTTACTTTTTGTGAGGAGCACCTATGGACTTTAGATCTTCTAGATTCACATGGGGTAGATTTCACCTCCTACCTACTTGAAGGTGCCGCAAGTCAGTGGTGGTGACTGTTCCGAGATTGCAGACCGCCAAGGTCAGTTCCACCCACTGAGGGATAGTTTAGAGGGGCATTTTTAGCTCAGTACATTCCTAGGAGAGTCCTTGAGGCATCACTAGCGTAGGTCGAGGGGTTGAGGTAGGTTTTTATGAGTGTGCCATAGTATGAGGCATGGTTCATTGATTTTTTCTAGCACGCCGGAGACTTGATATCTACCGAGAAGGAGCGGATCTGCCACTATGCTCATGGACTAAGGCTTGAATTGCAGGGCTATGTTAAGTTACTTTTGCTGCTATAAAATTCATTCATAGATGTTTCTAACCACTCTCGCCATATGGATATTTTTACTTGCAAGGCCTAAGGGGTAGCGGGAAGAGGTAGCACCATCAGGGTGGGTTTTCAGGAACCAGGTCAGAGGGCTGTGATTTTTACCATAGGTCCCAACCTAGTCGACAGTATCAGGCATCCGGTAGCAGGAGGGTCCCAATTTAAGGTTCACAGGGCCATTATGCAAGACATTACCCCAGGATCCATGGAGATCATTCTGACGAGGGGTGTTTTGAGTGTGGAGGTCAGAGCCAGTTTGCCCAAGATTGACCCCAGTATAGGGCCACTCAGTTCACATTGTTACCTATACCACCATTGTAAACAGTACCATTGGTCAGAGTTAGTCCAGTAGCTATTTGGGGAGCTAGGGGAGAAGGATCAGTGGCTGGAGGCAGAGGTAGGGGTTTGGGTGCATAGTAGGGTGGGGGAAGTGCAAGTTTTATGCCAATCCCAAAAGGACTGAGGCTGAGGCCTTCGATTCTATTGTCACCAGTATGTTGAGTGTTCTTGGGTTTTATGCATTGACATTATTTGATTTGGGTTCTATACTATCATACATATCTGTGTATTTTGTTTCATGTTTAGGTGTTGTTAGTAAGAAAGTTCTTGTATCATTAAGTGTATCTACCCTAATAGTTGTGGCCCTAGTGGTGGATCGGGTATATAGGTCTTGTGTAGTGATTGTTTGGCATCACGACATATGGGATGAGTTGATTTAGCTAGGTATTCCTTATTTTTATGTGATTCTAGACATGGATTGGTTGTCCTCCTATTGTGCGGTCCTGGATTTTTTTGCCAAGACTGTTACCTTATCTACTCTTGGTGTTCCTTCTTTAGTGTTGTACGGTCCCACTAGAAATTCATTGGTTCGGGTTATTTCTTATTTTCGGGCCCATAGACTTGTTGCTTGAGTTTACTATACTTATTTGGCATATGCTAGATATGTCAGTGCTGAGTCCATTTCCCCTTAGACTATACTAGTTGTTAGCAAGTTTGTTGATGTTTTGCCTGCTAATTTTTCTGGCCTCCCCAGAGTGGGACATAGACTTTTCTATCAAGGTTGAGCAGGGCACTAGGCCCATTTCTATTCCTCTGTATCGTATGGCACCAAATGAGCTTCATGAGTTGAGTGTTCAACTGCAGGATTTTCTTGACAGAGGTTTTTATCTGTCCGAGCGTATCATTGTTGGGTGCCCTAATTTTGTTTGTGAAGAAACAACAACCTTTTTATAGATGTGTATTGATTATAGGCAGTTGAATAAGGAAACCGTTAAGAATAAGTATTTGTTTACCCATATCAATGATTTTTTTGATTAGATTTAGGAGCCACGGTGTTCTCTAAGATTGATCTCAGGTCTGACTTCCATCAATTGAGGATTCGGGATGAGCATGTCAAAAAGGCAGCTTTTGGGATGAGGTATGGGCATTATGAGTTTCTAGTGATGTCATTTAGGCTGACTAATGCCCCTACAAGCTTCATGGAGTTGATATCTTGGGTGTTTCGGCCTTATTGGACTCATTCATGATTATTTTCATCAATGATATGCCGGATTACTCACGAATTTGAGCCGAGCATGAGGAGAACCCGAGAGTCCTTTTACAGATTTTGAGGACTAAGCAACTATATGCTAATTTCTTGAAATATGAGTTTTGGCTAGATTTTTTATCCTTTCTAGGCCACATGGAGTCAGGTGCTGATTGTTAGTATCAATTCAGCTAAGATTGCAGTAGTTTGCGATTGGCCTCGACCATCTTCCATCACGAAAATTCATAGCTTCATAGAGTTGGCTGGGTATAATTGTTGTTTTGTTCAGGGTTTCTCCTTTATTGCAACCCCCTTGACTAGACTGACTTTGAAGGATGTTCCCTTCTAGTGGTCAGCTGAGTGTAAGACCATCTTTCTGAGGCTGAAGGAGTTGCTGAATACTGCCCTGACTCTTGTTCTACTAGATGATGGCCAGCCTTTTACAATGTAATATGATGTTTTGGGTGCCGGTCTAGGTTGTGTTTTAATGAAGCAAGGCCTATGATTTGGAGTTGGCGGCGGCGGTTTTTATGCTAATAATGTGAAGGCACTATTTATCTAGAGTCCACTATGAGGTATTCACTGATCATACCAGCTTTCAGTACATTTTGGGTTAGAAGGAGATTAACTTGAGGTAGTGGAGATGCGTTGAGCTCCTAAAGGACTATTTTTTTGAGTATTCTCTACCATTGGCTCGGGATGTTCAGTTCTTGGCCAGCATGCTGGTTAGGTTGGATCTTTCAGCGCGGGAGTGGATTATTTCCCATATTGAGTCCCGTCGTCCTTGTTTGACCAAATTTGACAACTCAAGTATGAGGACCCACATTTAGTTTAGTTGAGAGAGAGGGTCTTATATGGTGATTTTGGTTGGGTTGTGATAGTTTCTGATGGTGTGTTGTGGGTTCATGGCTACCTTGCTGTTCCAAGGGTCGGAGATCTGATGCAGACTTTATTGCAAAAGGCTCAATTCTCCAAGTATTTCGTCCACCCAGGTATTTCAAGGATGTACCACTATTTGAGGCAGCATTACTAGTGGAGATGTATGAGGAAGTCTATAATGTCCTTCGTGTCTCGATGTTTGAATTTCTAGTAGGTGAAGTTCGAGTGCTAGAGACCGGCCGATGAGATGCCAAGGCTCCCTATCACTGAGGGAAAGTGGGAATGGATTACTATTGATTTTGTTATAGGCCTCCCCCATACTTCCATAGGTTTTGATTGCATTTAGGTCATCGTGGATCGATTGATCAAATCAGCTCACTTCTTACCAATACTCGATCTGGGGGTGCAGAGAGATTGGCTGAGATATATATTTGTGAGGTTGTTAGACTTCATGAGGTGCCTATTCCATTATATCTTATCGGGGCATACAGTTTACATTGCAGTTTTAGAGGTTGAATCAGAAGGAGTTGGGTATTGAGGTTGATTTGAGTACATTGTTTCACCCAAGAAGGATGGGCACTCTAAA
>JBDJHY010555789.1:6214-16769 GCA_039654485.1 Withania somnifera
GTTCTTGCCACATAAGTGTTCTTCGTACTGTCGAATAACTAATCATAGAGGACAAGACGTTCGTGAATTTCTTCAGACCATTTTCTATCTTTCATGGTTTCTCTATTTAGGTATTGAGCTAATAATTTCACTTTTATCCGAATTCAAAAATTCAAAGACGAACTCTAATGATAAGTTTGGAATTTTATTTTAAAATCATGTTACCCATTACTTAGCAAGTTCAAATATAAAATTTAATCAAATTTGGGTTAAAATCAATCTTCAAAACCGTGAAATAAATCGCAAACCAAGAAATTCCAAATTTGGATTAAATAAGATTTGAAGGTGAAATCAAGAATAAATTATTTTGAAATATGGATTTTGAAATTTAGCTGGTTAAGATTTGTTGAAAAGTACTTGCTGAATCTCCCTAAAATGAGTCCCCAAGTTTCAAGGTTTGAGTTATGTGATTAATGATAAAAAAAAAAGAACATTTAAATACTTATAATGATTTTATCTTAGTGAATGCAGAAGATCCATCACATTTGCAAAGTTGTCTGGCCTAGACCCATCACGTTCATGTAATGAAAACTAGACCTAGTCCAAAAACTCCTACATTGAAAATGCAATCACCACCTCGGTTTATGATATCCATCCTCCTCCTTGTTGCAACGGCGAACAAGATGTCACGGATATGAAGAAGGAATATCTACTTCACTAGAACAATCAAGGAGAAAAGTTATCAAGATAGGATTCTCGGGATTTGATTAAAACTCTACAAGAACACAAAGAAATATGAAACTAAAAAAATTCAACATTTCAAACGCACCAAAACTATCAAATCATCAATTTGGGGTTTCTTTAATCCGATACCTGCCATTGTTAACTCTAGGCCTAATTTCCAACTAAAAAAATAAAAATAGACGAACCCTAGAAAATAAATCCAACCCTATCCTAGCATAAAAATAACCTCCTAGAATCAATGAGATTGATCGATTTTGAATTTGAGCATTCTAACTACAAATGTTAACTCAGTTCAAACTATGAACCTAAACTTCGAATTTCTAGTCTAAATTCCAAACTAGAGGTATACCTAAACCAAAATCCATATTATGGAGCTACAGAATTGACATAATTTTAGTCAAAACCTTAAATTTGAATATGATGACTAAAGTCAACCATTTCAACTCTAAAGACTTCAAAAAGAAAGACTTCCATAATACCTAACCCACAACTCTGATTTCCAAACCAACCTCACCAAGGAGTCAAAGTAACTATAAGTAAACTATGAAGAGTGGTAAAATGGCTATTTCTTACAAAAAATAAAAAGAGACTTGGAGGGTTATTGCATCATCTAGTACTAAAAACCATGTTTTTTCTCAAATAAAAAGAAAGAGACAATAGTTTCAAAAAGTTGGTGGTATCTACCACGTATGTTCACTTTGATCTCCCAAGTTGCTTCCTCAAACAGAAGGTATCTCTACTAAATGTTTACTGAAGGAATGTACTTAGTCCTCAATTTATTAACATGTCTCTCTAATAGACATTGGATCCTCATCGAAGGTTAAATCTAAATAAAAAATCACTAAATCTTAATGGATCATTTGTGAATCATCAGGAATGAGATTAACATTGAGACATAAAAAGTTTAATGCATGACTAAAAAAACAGGAGTTAACGCTAACTCATAAGCCACCTCACCTATGTGATAAGTATCTCAAAAGGGTTAATGAACCTCAGGCTGAGCTTGAACTTCTTTCAAAATCTTATCAAACCCTTTATGAGTGACACCTTCAACAATACACAATCACTAACCATAAACTTTAAGTCGCAAATTATTTGGTTAGCATAACTCTTCTACATACCAAAAGCTATCAATAATATAGTCTAAATTATATTACCCGATTTATTAAATCCCATAATAATCCATTCCCCATGCATAACCTCTAAGGTATCAAACCACCAAACTGGAGATCTACACATACAATGCAAGTTCTCAAATAGTGCTATCTGAATATTGGAGTGGTAGTTGTTGTTATAGAAAAACTTTGCTAATGGTAAAAACTAGACCCAATGACCTCTAAAGTCAATCACACATGCTCAAAGTATGTCTGGCAATACCTTAATAGTCTTCTTAGACTAACCCTTTATCTGGGATAAAAGGTACATTTGGGTACCTAACTCACACTGCACAGAACTCAAAAGTGAGATGTCAACTTCTTACCTTGATTATAAATAATGGAAGTAGGCACCCTATGTAGTGTAAAATCCTGCACATTCTTTGTGATTAAAACCAGTATAAACTTAGTTTCTCAAAAGAAAGAGATGAGAAGAAAACTTCTCATGTGAAACCAGGTGCTTACAAGCCACTATACAGCCTGTAATGCATTTATATGGGTTGTCCTAGAGCCTGTGGAAAACTAATTTGTGATTTGAGTTTCAATTCCTCTAGCTTCAGTCATACGAATTGTCATACAAATTGTACAAGGGCCACACAATCTATATGGCACGTTGTAGGGAAGAGTTGGTGTCAAAATATATTTAAAAAAATCCATGCATATGACCCATACAGACCGTATGAGATCCATACAGATCGTATGGCCTTTAATAAGATAAAATATTATGTCTTTTCAAAAACCCATCTCTAGGCATATGTCACCCATACAGACTACACAAATATCAAATGGTCCATATGCTGTGTCATGGAAGGCACCCCAAAAATTTCCTCTTTAGCCTATATAGGATGATATATGAATTGTACGAGATCTATAAAAACCATACAGTGGCTCATACTGTGCTCCGCCCATGCAACTTTGTAGGGTTCCACTTCTAATGTCTGTTGCGGTTAGTGCTAAAATTATCTCTATGCACCTGTGACTCGTCAGGATCAAGAAGACTCTCCATATGTGTTCATGGGTATGAATGTTTCACTTTCTTGATGTTTATGCATTACTAGACCCCAGGGCTACTCTATTATTTGCTATTCCTTACATAGATGTATAGTTTGGAGTTATTCCAGAGCAATTCCTAGAGCCATTTTATGTATCCACTCCAGTTGGTGGCTCCCTTGTATAAGAAAAAGTCCATCGCAGTTTTCTAGGTCCAGTTCTCCAGAAAGTCACCTTAGTTGACGTAGTAGAGCTCGACATGATATATTTTGATGTCATTGTCGACATGGATTGGATACATTCACGCTATGTCTCAGTTTATTGTAGGACCAGAGAGCTCAGGTTTTAGTTTCCTAATGAACCATCTTAGAATGGAAGTGTAGTCACTCAGATCCTGAAGGTTGTTTCATTTGTTACCTTAAGGCCATAAAGCTCATTTCTAAGGGTTACACCTATCATTTTATTTGTGTTAAGGATACTACTTCAGAAATCCCAACTCTCTAGTTAGTCTTTGGCTGGGAACCGAATAGAGACCTTCGTGGACCGGGATCAATCCATCCCTATACCATCTCAGTTCGACCCGGTCCAGTACATATAAGGATAAGATAAGTAGATAGTTATGGGGATCCAAACCGGGATGGGATTGGGTTTTCATCCCCGTTATCCTGTCCCAGTTTGTTGGTTAATTTTTTTAAATTATTTTTAATAAATAGGTATAACATCTATATAGCCATTGGATTCCGTTTCCAATGGATCCAAACGTCTACATAGCCATTTGGCACCCCCAGCCTCGCTAACTTATTTTTCCTATAAATACCTCATTTTCTCTCATCTTTTCATCAAATCTTTCTTTCTCTCATTTCTCTCTATATCTCATTCTTTCTCAATTTTGTACTCTCAGTTCTCAAATATCAACTATCAAAGTCTCAAATTTGCAATTCTTTATTTTTTGTTATATTTTTTAATTTAACATTAAAAGCTTAATTTGGTGGATTTGGAGGTGTAATCGTCTTCAAATTTCATCATCAACTTTTTGATTTTCAATTATTCATTTCTACTTTTACGCGGAGGTTGGGTATATTCCTTCACTCTTTAATCTTATTATTTTCTTTTGGAATTTATTATTTATTTTTTTTATTGAATTTGCTGATTTAATTTTATTATATTATGGATTTGTCTAAAAAAAGATCTGTAAAGAAAAATAGTGCTTCAAAAGTTTTTAGGAGGATGATAGGTTCTAGTTCTTCTTCACAACAACCTAAAGTTTCTTTAATTAGAATTGCTACTGATAATTTGACTTTTGGATATGGATGAAACTAATTTGGCCCCTCTCCAAAATGTACCCATAGAAATTAATATTGATTTTCCTAGTCCCCATAAAACTTTTGAAAGAAGGTACCATAATTTTAAAGCGGATTTAGATAAAGAAGTAGAAGTATATGTAGACGTAGAAGAAGATTTAGTTAAAACACCGACTAGTTCTTCTACCAAAACGCCATCTTAGGCTCCAGATGAACTTGAGCCCGAGGTTGGAGCTAGTCCCCTCTCTACTTCTCAAAGAAAAAGAAGGGGTAAGGCTTCTGTAGCAAGTCCTAGAAAATAATCTGCGTGGCATTTTTATTTTTTGAATAACGAAAAAACTATTTTTACTTGTCGTCTTTGTACACAAACATGGGTTTACAAATATGGCGATAGTGAAGGTTCAACGAGGGGATGATTAGACTTTTGGAATCTATTCATAAACGAGAGTTGCAGGAACATTTAGCTACTCTTTATCCTGTTATGTATGCTAGCTGTTATCAACCATCATATAGAGGGTCAAGCATGGTTCAAAGTGAAATAAATCATTTAGACGTTGTCGATCCTCTTTCACAATTGCCCTATAGCAGGGATCGTGGTAATGAACGTTTTACAAAAATAAATATTTGTTGAGGTTTGCCTTTTAATTTTGGAGAATATCTTGATTTTTGTAAATATATTTGGGATACATTTAATCCCAGTCATGAAGGTATTTCAAGAAGTATGGTACAAAGAGGAATATCTAATTTCATGAACAACATTGTCAAATAATTTATCAATATTTTGAATTAATGGATTGTAGATTTTTTATTACTGCTGATATGGGTCGTAGTAGCAATGGTTTTGATTTTTTAACTTTTACTATATATTGGATTGATTATAATTGGAATTTATAAAAAGAATTATAGCATATAAAATTTATGAATAGAAAAAAATGGGTACTTAAATTGCTAGTATTGTTGCTAAAGTTTTAGATTCTTATGAAGTTTGTGATAAAGTGCTTAGTATTACTTTAGATAATATTTTTGCTAATTTAAATGCCATAAACATGTTAAAATCTAGATTTTTTCAATTCTTTCAAGATATTTTTCATGT
This sequence comes from Withania somnifera, assembly GCA_039654485.1. Lineage (NCBI taxonomy): Eukaryota > Viridiplantae > Streptophyta > Magnoliopsida > Solanales > Solanaceae > Withania > Withania somnifera. The sequence goes on from JBDJHY010555789.1 coordinate 11,476, forward strand.
TAGATGTGTTGCACATATCTTAAATTTGGTTGTGAATGATGGTGTGACATTATTTAAAATAGTTTTGAAAAAATGATAATTCTTGTTTTTGAATGTTTCATATGTATAAAAGTAGTAGAATTAATAATTTTAAGAAACTGTGCGAGCTTACAAAACTTTCCTATAGAAAAGTTCCAAAACATGTTAAAACAAGATGAAATTCTTTTTATGAAATGTTTGAGGTTGCCTATAGATATAGAAATCCTATTACCATGCATTTTAATGGACATACTTCTAATCCCCAATTTAAAATTACTAATAAGGATTGGGATAATGCAAATGAAATTGTAACGTTTTTTAAATCATTTTATGAAGCCACAAACGTTTTGTCTGGTTTGTATTATCCTACTATTACTGAAATTTTATTACATGTATTTAATTACAACCTATTTTGCTGAATATAAAGATAAACATTATTTGCAGAGGCCGTTGAAGTTATGATTAAAAAAATTTAAATTTTTTTTTTCCTATTCCATAAATTTATTGATCTGCTATTTTTTTTAACTATGAATATAAAGAAACAGGTGTAACAACATTAGTTAAATATATTTATAAAAAAATTAGATATTCAATCATACGAACAACCAAGTTTGGAAACTTGTCAAAATAAAATTAGATTACGTGCTAGGAAAATGTATGACTAATATTGTGCAATGCAAAAAAATAATATTTACGCTCCACAAAGTAGTAGGCCTAAACAAGATTTCCATAGTAAGATGAAGTCTCATCTTGGTATTGATTCTTCTAATAAATGTGATTTTGATGACTATCTAAACCAGGGACTCGATAATACTACGAAAAATGAAAGCATACCATAACTTTTGAATTGGTGTAGGCTTCGAGAAAATTAATTTCCAACACTCAGTAACATGGTGAAGGACTTGCTAGCTTTTTAAGGGACATCAGTAGCTTTAGAGTCATATTTTGGGGCTCGGAGATTTCAAATTGGAGAACACAAATACTCACTAGAAAAAGACAACTTGGAGATTTTAGTGCTATTCAGAAATTGGATCAATGCCGACCAACGCAATAAAAGACTACCAAGGTTAACTTCACAGTATGAATTATTTATAGATCGGTAATTGGTGACAATAATGATGAAGACATGGAACATGAAGATTGTTTGTAAAATTTATCAAGACCACCGTTGACTACACTCGATCATTACAAGATTTGGACGAAAGTTTTTCTAGACTATAAAACTTTTAGTATTACATTTGAGCCCTAGTTGAAACAGAACCCTTCCTAGAAGGTAGCTGCGTAAATTATGTGTTGTACTACTTGTTTTAAATTGTAATCAAATTTTTAATATTTGAATAAATTAATAGTATTATCATTTATTTATACTTTTAAGTTTACTAATACATTTCTAACTTTCAAGTTATGAATTGAATATTTCTTTTAAAAATCATATATAAATCTTATATATACTTTAAAAAATATAAAGTTATATAAAGTTAGAACAAAAACTTTTAAAAGAAAAATTTAGAAAAATTTTCATATCTTGTATAAATTTTAAAAAGTGTGAAGTTATAAAAATTTGAAAAAAAACTTAGAAAAAGTAAGTTACAAAATTATAAATTACAAATTGAAAAACATATGAAAAATACTACAAATCTACAATACAAAACATCAAATTTTAAAAACTTTAAAATCTTTAAAATTTGAAAATTAAGATATGACATTCAAATCATATATGCTAGTTAGAAAAAAAATATATGTTATATAAATTTCAAATTTTTTATAACATTCAAAAATTGTTGTAAAAAGAAACTTTAAAAGAAGCTTACAATTTATAAAATATTAATTTTAAAATAAAAAATAAATTTATAAACTATTCATACAATAATTATTAAATGAAAATATTTAATAAATTAAAAAAACTATGAACCGAACCGGTCTGTCCCATTACTGTTCTGATATACACTATTGATGGGACAGGACCGAGGTTCCGTACTAGTTATCTCAAATCAGTTCATACCGATAACGATATTGCCCTAGTTTGGACAATACCAGTCGTCTAGTTTAGTGTCGGTTCATCTCGGTCCAGTTTCAATAATGCCCAAACTTGGTCCCAATTGTATGCAAATTTCCAATAGTTTTTCCTAAGGATCTACCTGAAGTCCCTCTAGACAGGGTAACTGATTTCAGAATAGAGCTCCTTCTAAATACTCAATGCATATCTATTCCACCATATGAAATGGAATAAGTTAATTTCAAAGAGCTACAAGAACAATTAAAGGACATTCACATTCTAGACAAAGGTTTAAACAGACTCAGTATATCCCCATGGGTGCACTAGTTCTATTCATGCATAAGAAGGATGGGTCGCATAGAATGTGCATAGATTCCACCAATTGAATGAGGTCACTATCAACAATAAGTATATTATCTTAAGAATTAATGACCTATTCAAGTCATCTTCAAGGTTCTAGTTTCTTCTCCAAAATAGACCTCATATTTGGCTATCATAAACTCAAAGTCAGAGAACGTGACATTACAAAGACAACCTTCAGAACATGGTATGGTCACTTTGAGTTTGTGGTTATGTTTTTTGAACTAATGAATGCTCTTGCAACTTTTATGGGTCTCATAAACAGGGTGTATAAGCAGTACTTGGAAATGTTTGTAATTGTGATCATATATGACTTTCTGGTTTACTACTAAAGTGAGGTTGAGAATGAAGACTACTAAAGTATTTTAATGTAGACTCTTCAAGACTGATAAATTTATTCCATGTTCTTGAAGTGTGAATTTTTTAAGGTCAGTTGCCTTCCTAGGTCATGTGATATTCTGTGAGGTTGTTCAGGTAGACTCACAGAAGATCAAAGATGCAAAAAACTGACCTAGACCCATCTCTCCTTCAGATATTTAGAGTTTCTTTGTTTTAGCTAGTTATTATAGGAGGTTCAATGAAGATTTTTCCTCCATTGCTTCACCTTTGACCACATTGGAAGCTATACCTTTAGTCTTTTGGTAGATCTAGTGTTTTCTCCACTTTTTTATGTTTGAGGACGGATATGGTTTCTAGTGGTGGATGATGTAATGACCGTAATAGTCATTTATCACTTTCATGGGAAATGACCATTTTCCCCTTCCCAAAATTTTATTGGTGTCATGTTTTGTTGGTTTGAATTGTTGGTTTAAGAATTAGAGAAAAATGTAATCTCCCTCGGGGCCGGCCATTTCCTTCATTCCCGCGATTGTTCAACATCTAGAGAATTCTTGTAACTTCTCCAGGTCATTTGTGACTTTCTAGGATAGTTAGGTTGTTTCCCTGGTAGTTTTACGATTTAATTTCTTTAAGTTTATTACTGTGGACTTACTCAGCTTATATGATCCCGAATGTCTTTTCCATTGATTCTGGTGAGTCCGGAATAATGATTACATGGAGATTCCATATATTGATTATTGAAATCGAACTCTATTTCAATCTCATGCGATTTTGGATTAGTTTTGAAAATCTGTTAGAAAACCCCGCGCTGGCCGATAAATCTACCACTTTGACCTATAAATTCGCTAGTCAATGAATGGCCTATTAAAAGCCCATTCAAAAATGTTTTCCCGTATTTTTCAAAATTCATCTGGTTTCTTGATCTCTTGAGCTTAGATTATGATCTTTGAAGAGTGTTATTTAGGTTTTGACCTATAGAAACCTGATATGGTGGTTCTACGCTTATTTTTATTAGGTAATTCCTTATTTTAGCTTTAGTTATTACGTTTTCTATTGTATATAAACTTCTCGAGATTATATCTTCAATTTCTATCATTAAATTGATCCCTATTTTGTACCATATTATGTATGAGTGGTTCTCTACATGTTAGTATAGATATTTTCTTTTTTTGAGCTATTAGGTTTTACAAACCCTTTTTAGTTTTGATTTCGACCCTACTATTTATATAGCAAGATGGGTCTTGTTTTACTCATCTTGACATGTGGGTTATATTTTTATAGCCTCACAAAAATTAAGCTTCGTACATAATTCTTGGATATTTGGTCATGCTTCTCGAGGATATCACCGAATTAGGTAGGTTATAGTCTACTTTCTTCAGAATGGGTATTTTTGTAGTATATTCATGGTAAAGTGGTAGCTCAGGGCTGGGATTACTATCCGGGTCCTGATATGCTTATTCTTCCAGTATATGGCCTACTTAGTTGGCTTGTGGTTGGATTACTTACCCTGGGGTTGTACTGTCCTACTAGCGTGTCTCACACCGACTCTAGAAAATAATATGGTTTGGGAGGAGTACAACCTCTGGTATGTATTATTCATATGCTACCTAGAACATAGATTATTTGGAAGGGGATTATACTAGTGGATAGAGCTTAATGGCTATCCCCTGATTTAGGTTGGGGGCTTTGGAGCCGATCTAGGAAGGTTGATTATATGGTGTGCTGCTTGAGGTGTTGAGTATGATTAGGGCGTGTGCGGACACTTGACCATAGATAGACAATTTTGGTTTTTTTGGATAGTTAGTGACCTCATGTGATGATATTGTACCTAGAAGGATACAGTTTGCTAGATAGTTAGTAGCCCTATGTGATGATATTGTGCCCTTGCCCAATGCGAGCATAGGAGTGAGTTGTATTGGACTAAGCTATGATAGCTCCATATTTTCCCCTGTATGGTTGTGTAGTAGACCCTTAATGGGCGCCCTTTGAGAAGTTATGGCACCTTTAGTGTGATTTCTCATGGCTGGGGGGCGTAGTTAGGCTATGATATGATGTACCTAATGAACAGGGCTTGGCACCCATCCAATGGATTCCAATGAGTATCATTAGACCAGTTTATCCTATTATTTGGATTTGTGTAGTGAGCATACATTCAATGTTTTAAAAGTTAACTTGATATTGACAAGGTAATAATCGGAAGCTGATTTCATATATGCTTATGTCTTCCACCACTACACTCATGAGCAGTATGGAGATATTTTCTCACTATCACGGTGATTTTTGGATATTACCTACATGGCGGCAATGGAGACTTCCTGAGATTTGGATTTTTCCCAACATGGTTGGACTTAAGTTTCCACAAAAATATTATAGACAGGATGAGCTCGAGTTTAGTCCTTTTGGCCCTGATGACTATGGAAAAAATTGGATTTTTATAAGGATTTTGTACGTGGGAATATATCCCTCCATGGACCCTCTGACATTGGGTGGCTATGTTAGAGATATTACTACTAGGTAGGAGTTACAGCTTGGGATAAAAGTATAATAGAGTGGGAGGGGTAAGTTTACAGGGAAGCTTTTG
>JBDJHY010555897.1:0-16769 GCA_039654485.1 Withania somnifera
GGAGTATAACCTTTAGTGCATATTGTTTATATGTTGACACTGGAATTTAAACTGTTTGGGAGGGGATCATACTAGTGATTAGATCTTAGTAGCTATCCCTTGAATAAGGTTAGTGGCTTTAGAGTCGATCCAAGGAGATTGATTATTCTGTGTTCTACTTGAGATATGGTTTATGATTAGGGAATATATGGAAGTTTGGTCCATAGATAGACGAATACAACTTTGCAGAATAGTTAGCAGCCCTATATGATGTCATTGTACCTAGCTAGGTATAACTATGTTGGATAGTTAGATGCCTTATGTGATGACATCATACCCTATTAGGTATGACTATATTAGACAGTTACCTATCCTATGTTATGTTATCGTACCTAGCCATGTATGACTATGCTGGATAGTTAGCTACCTTATATGATGACATTGTATCCAGCTTTTTACAGCTATGCTAGATAGTTAGATGCCTTATGTGATAATATTGTACCTAGTGGCACACGACTTTCTGGGTAGTTAGTAGCCCTGTGTGATGATATCATGCCTCATCCCGGTGTGAGCCTAAGAACGAGTTATATTGGACTAGGTTACGATAGCTTTATGTTTTTCCCCTATGCGGGTGTGCACTTGGCCCTTAAGGGGCACTCTCTAGGCAGTTGTGGCATCTTTAGTAAAATTTCTCATGGATCGAAACTGTGGTTAGTCTAGGAGAGGATGTATCTTGTGACTAGGGCTTGGCAGACATCCTATTGATTCTAGTTAGTGGCCATAGACCAGTTGGGCCTACCGATTGACTCTGTGTTGGGAGGATGCATTGATAGTTTATAAGGTAATGGGATTTTGACAGAATAATAATGAAAAATTATTTTCTTATGCACTATATGTATCCATGACTGCAGTGGAAGTATGATGCTATTTTCTCGCACCACCTGATCTATTTTCTCACAAGCACTTGGATTTTTGGGGTATTTTCTACTTTGAAATAGTTGGGATTTAAATGCAGTTCTGGTTCATCTATTTGGCTGGACTTGAGTTCCAATGAGATATGATATATGGGGTTGAGCCCTAAACTTGGAGTTTCCCTAATGACTATACCATTGGTAGGTTGGTTACGAGGTTTGCATTTAAGTTCGAGTCCCTCTATGGGCCCTCCTGACCTAGGTCTCTATTCTTAAGGCATGATGTATGTCCCAGAGGAGAGGTATATGGGGGAGTAGTGGCATAAAGTTTGAGTCTTTCATGGGTTCCTTGTTGTTCGGGGAGTATCTTAATAAGAGCATGTCGGCACTTATTTACATAGTATGTGGTTCGAGTCTGCCGTGGATCCCTCTGGATTAGGGAGTAACCTAGAAAAGGATAATGTCTAGAATTATTTACGTGGTATAGTGTTTGAGTCCTCCATAGGTCTCTCTTCATTCAGGAGTATCCCAGAGAGGGGGCATACTGACACTTGTGTTCGTGGTATGCAGTTTGAGTCCTCTGCGGATCCCTCTTGATTCGGGAGTATCTCAGAGAGGGAGGATACCGACAGTTGTTTACTTTTTCGACACCTCTTTGCATTGCATCTCTACGCGTTGATTTGTAATCTTCAGGACTAATAGGGAGGGAATACCTATTAGCTCACCTGGTTTCTTGGGTGTACCTACTGGTAGAATGGGGTGACGACCGTGTTTGTTTTCTAGTAGGATTTATTGTTTCCTTCTGTCTCTGATATACTATTCATACATTTGTTGTATTTTATATTAGTTTATCCTGTTGATGGTTTTTATTCTCTTATTGGTCCTTTTGTGTGTTGGTTACGTTGGAGATCTAGGTATATTTCGTGTTTGGTTATGATTTACTTATGGCCTAGGTTTTATGAGTTTTACCAAGATAGTTACTTGGCCCTACGAGTTATGATGTGACACCACATCTCATGACGTGAGTCGTGGGGTGGCCTCCAATATATTTTATCAGTTTTCCCATGGACAATTAAGTCAATACTTAGTCTTTTAAATCTAATACTATAGAATTTTAAGCCTTCCTAGGGGTCATACCAATATCCTTACACCTAGGAAAAATTCATTCTTCAATTATTCAACTCTCATAGTTAGGCTGGAACTACTCAAGTTCTCCAAGTTTCTAAGATACTGCTTTCAACATCTTATTGAAGGATTATTCCATACCTAATATGTAGGGCTATTCAGTTGTGTATTCTTTCCTTCCCCATGCCTATGTATTTTTATGAATATTTATAAAATGGTTCAGGTCTAGGGTTTTATACGCCATATTCCTGAAGCTTGATATTGATATGTTTTCAGTGTATTATGTATGATTAACATGAAAACCATTATTCCTATAACTATGTTCAAGTCTCCCTAAAGTATGTTTTCATTATTGTGAATTTTTTAAGTTTTGCTCAATTCACATGATGATATGATAAGTTAAAACCATTATTTTCTATAATTTCCATAAACAGGTGTATTTGCAAATATTATGAATTTCACATGATTAGACATGACTTTTAAGAAAACATGCAAGATATTATAACTTTTAGATTATTATAAGCATGACTAGAATAACCCCGTATAGTTCAACTAAAATAAAAGTTTTTGTAGTTTATGCATTACTTTTCATGCTTCAGTGTGGTATCCAAATATGCCATAATTGATCAAATTTAATATATTATAAGACCAAGTTATACATGCATTACTTATTTTTGTAAGATTATTGAAAAGTGAGAGGAATGCGGATTTATATAACCCAAAATCCGACACTATGTTGCCCGCATAGGTTTATTCATTTACCTAGATGGATTTTATGATTGATCATTTAATGATTCATGTAATCTATATATGTTGGATAAGCATAGGAAAACTCTCCCAACATGGGGTTATTATGTTGTATGTCATGCGCTTGTATGACAGATGTCAATTAAGAGAAACTCCCTACCTGCTCTTAATTTTACATTGTTTTACATTATTTATGATGTTAGTATGACTCTTATAACTTAAGCATGATTTCAAGAACGAATTCTAGTTTTAAAACATCTCTAACGATTCCTATTTCTCAACCTCATGACCTTTGATATTGCATCTTATTGTTAATATATATTATTATGGTACTTATTTTGTGTACCAATACTTTCCAAGTACTGACTATGTTTTGAACTGAATCCTTTCATGATTTAGATCTAGAAGCACTCCCAATCTCATGACTAGTAGAATCAATTGGTTAGTTTCATCTATTGGCGAGTCCTCATCTTTTGAGGGCTAGTTGGTTATCCATATATAGTAGATTTTTTTTGTTATTAAGATTCAATTATTTAGGGTTATCTGGGGCCTTGTCACAACAAATCATTATTTATTAGTAGAGTCTTCAGAGATAGTAGTCATATGTTAGTAGTCAGTCTTCAAATGACTTTATTTTTTGAGATATGAATAGTTTATTTCATTTTTTAGTATTACTACACATGTATAGCCCATGTATAATCTTCCACGTTATCTTTCAGTTTATTTCAAATGTTTTATGCTAGGTCAAGTGGTTTTCTTGGGCCACTTATGGTTTCGAGTTCTGGTTACGTCCAGGGTGTAGAGTGGGGGCATGAAAAACATAGTATCAAAACACATAGTTTAAATGTCCTAGGGAGTCTGTGAATCTGTATCAGTAGGATCTAGTTTAAGGTTGAGAGGGATCCACTTCTATAAATGAGTTATTATGGACATTTAAGAAAGGTTTCTCATGCTTTAATACCCTATTTCTTACAATGGAGTAGTCCTATAAGAATCTTATACAAATCTGTGTGTTGCTCTAATTCTTCCAACAATGCCTAGTCTTTAAGGTGGTAGAAGCAGTCAAGTTAATCTTTCCATGAACATGGTATTCATAGATAGAACCATCAGAAAGTTAGCTATTACACTAGGTTTTGACAGAATCCTAATATTGTATTTAGGATAAAGTATGATATTCTCTCGACCACTTTTAAAACCTTAGGGTAGATGAGACCTATAAGAGAAAGTATATATTAGAGTATTTAAGTAGTATTGTCACCTGAAAGGTGTTACAAGGACATTATGAGCTATAGCCTTATGTGGTAAAATAATCCTAGAGACAATAATATAAACTCAAAAATGTAGAGATCATAGTTATTGATTATGGTATATAGATAGAGTCATCTGACTAATAAGTGAGTAATGTAATGGTAAGTTCTTAAGTGTTAGCTAAGTTGTAATAAGTTGGTGCCGATTGCATGGTCGAATGTAGAGGAGGAGTTATTGGTTAAGATGACTTAGACTATATTTGGGTTAGGGATAGAGTATATTAAGACAAATTTTTGGTTAGGAAGATCAAGTATAGGATGTAAACAAGAGATAAAGAAGTCAGGAATTGATAGATTTAGGTTATACTTTTTGATTTTGATGATAAGACTCTATAGTATCCATAAGGTTATGAATTCAACTTAAAAGTAATTTATAAGGAATAGATGAAGTATAGTAAGGTCTTGAAAAGAAAACATGTAGGCTATAATTACAAGATTAAATGTATGATTAAGATTGGTTGTTTTGTTATTGAATCCAAAAGGACTAGTATTAACTTGAGCCTGTTCTAGCAGCTTTAACCTTGACTAGTAATAGAAAGTTGTGTCCTATCCATTTTAAGGATAATAAGCTTGAAATCCAGATGATCACCTAGTGAAAGGAATAACAACATGATGGTGGTAAGTGATAACGTTAGAATTATAAGTTAGCCTAGTTAGCTTGATACAACATAGGTGAGAACTGAAGTTGTTTACTTATGTCTAAATGTAAAGGTGTAAGTTTAATATATGAGATTTATATGAATAAGTGAATGAAATTTAAGTCATTAGATAGATGAAAAAGAACTCTAACTATTATAAGGATGCATTTGTACCTAGAGAGGCATGTTAATGCATGATATTCTGGGCTTTTAGATTCCAGGTATCACTAGAAGTTAGTATTATTAAGTTAAGAAAGGTGGATAGATTGTATTCCTATTCCTTTATTGTGTACCTAAGAGCTAAGTTATGGGGGTAATGTGTAAAGGAGATGATGTTGAGTATCTTGATGTAAGTTTTGGCCATTCTTAAAGTTGGTGGATAGAGAATTAGATGTATAATGTTAGTAAAAGAGTGTTAAAACTTATGGTGATAAACTTAGAGGCAAAGAGAAAGTGAAAAATCATTTTAAAAGGAAGCTCTAGAAAGAAATTAAGTATCTATAGTTATACTCTTTAAAAGAAAATATAGCATTCATATGTATAGTGATTGCCTGATCCTGTAGAGTTAGTTGATTGTAGTGCAATCTAGAGAATAAGTCCCCGAACCTAGAATTTCAGATTTTGACTTAAGGGGGATATGATAAGGTTAATAACTAAGTTGAGTCTTGTGACTCAAATAATATGTAGTCCTAGAACAAAGCTATGACCTGACAGTGACCCATTCTTACTCTAATGTACTCCTTATATTTCAGTCAGAGATGTTATTCTATTCAAGTCCTACGTACTAGTGAAAAACTAGGTCTAAGAACACTATGAATATTCATGCCATTCTCATAGTTAGGATTTGTGAACCTTATGTAAATCCACATGCATGTTCAGTTTCTAGAATTAATGACAATAATTTCAAAGAATGATCCTAGCCCTACTCATGACTCAAACATCCAGTTATCTTATAAAATAAGTTACAAAGTTTTTAATTCATATATCCTACTAATATTATATCTCATCTACATGACATATTTCATGACTTCAATTTTTAGACCAATGCATGACATAATATTCAATTTTACTATATTTTTGCCTCTCAGTATGAAAATTACTTTGGACTCAGGATATTCCCTAAATGGCTAATAGAACCATGCTATGCCATGTATATGCTTAGATCAATTTTTCTTAACAAATCATCCTTATGATTCTCTTTGCTATAAGCCCTATGTACATCCATCTATGATGATAAATAGTTATGCTATGATTATTCTCAAGACAACCCTCTATTTAAGCTTTTTGTGTTTAGTATATAATGTACTCATGCGTATGATAGTTTAATTACCATTCCTTATATTAAATGTCAAGGTTACGTTAAGTATAATTCATGATTGAAAAGTATTCATTTTAGTAATGTGATCAGTCCAGACTCCATGTTTATGGTTTGGAGTTAGACTCTATTCGTAACTTCTACCATTAATACTCGTACTTTATTCCCTTCAGTGCTTCCATTTACGATATAGAGATGTTAGTGAAAAAAGCTATGAACAAGCTAATATAGGAGACATTGGATACTCAATTAGTATTGGATTTTGTATACTTGTGTCACCTACGGGGTTAAGTACGACTAAAGTGTAGTAAAGGTCCATTTTGGTGTAATGAGTAGAGATTATATGATGTGTCCCTTTGTGAATAAACGAAATTATTGATTATAGTGATATTGAGAAGATCCCTAGATAGTTTTAACTTCAAGGAAGCCCATAAGAGTATATACTGATAAGCTTGAATGTCGTGTTGGTAAAATTGAAGACAATTGCATTACGCGGATAGTGGCTCCTTCACTGGAGAGCTTGAGGTTGATTAATTTTAGGGATAAGAACAAGTAATGTTCTTTTGGATATAGAATGAAATCTCATAGGTTTGACTAGCATAATTACATTACAAGTAGCACCTTGTGCCTTATAGTAAGGCTTGAACATGACAACCAAATGCAATCAAACTCAAACTTTAGTAGTTGTAAGTACTCTCGTGAGAAATATAGGTTACAAATTATGGCATGCATTGTTTCATAAGAAGAGGGAATATTTAGTAAGTGTTGTTAAGCTTGAGCGTTAACACCGGCACTGCATGAGACGTAGTTTTCCTATTCATGTTTTCTACCTTAGATGTCCATGTTCCATGTTATATACCTTCATCCTATGGTACCTTATGGTTTATTTTATACCATCCCTATTCCATGAACATATATCAGTAGACAGGGATAACCAAAATATGTTAAAATCTTTTTTCAAATGTCTTACTCAAATCATACATGTGATTCTTCCCACTGAATGTGATTAGGACTTCTGATAAGGAGAGACTAAGGTAACATACCTTCCTCTCTCGATGAATCTTAAAAAATTCATCTTGTTATCTATCATGTCATAATTTAATGTATATGTTCATATCATGAATGATTCAGTGGAGTCCTAAACTCAAAATATGAAACAGTTCCTTATAGCCCAAAAAGTCAGTTCAAAATAAGACAGACCAATAATCTCCCCTCTTTCCTCCTAAGTTTAATCCACTGCGTTTTATGTCTATGCTCATCCCATATGATTCCTTAAGTGCATTTGTGTTATATGCAATTCAGTTGAGTCTTTACTAACTAAATTAGTCCCACCCATGATAGATGTTCAGTTTCATAAATCAGTTTCATATTAGTAGCTTTATCTTTTAAGCCCAGCCATATCTTTGATTCCCAGACATAATGGGCAAGTACCCTTACCCGTTCACTCTTAATACCGATTTAGTAGGAGGAATAGATTTTCCTCCTAGAATTTGTCTTTTCTAGTTTCATGTCTATGTTGTTCTATACAATTCTATGTATGTGTTCATGTTCCATATATCTCAACTGAGTCAGTACTCTTAGCTACAAAGTGATTCCAGTTATTATACATGATCATATTCATCATTCAGTTTCATGTTAGAACCTCTATTATTTTATGCCTAATGTTAGTCTTTATTCGAGGATAGATATTCTCATCGGGAGTTATCATAATATCATATACTTGATCTAGGCCTAGAAACCCAAGACTAAGACAAGAAAAATAAAATTAGGTTCCCAAGTCCACAGGTCCCCACAATTACAGGTCATAACTCGTGATATTTCTACCATGATTTGTATTGCAAACTCATGAAGGCTTGACAGAAGATTGAACCTTTACCCTCCATACCATGAGTCATCTCACAAATCGTGAACTAAGTACCATGAGTTGAACTTTATACTCATGGGGCTTGATCCCACAATATAGCATTTTCCATCCAACCTATGAGGCACTTAACTAGTTTTGAAGTATACGTCACGACCCGTGTTGTGCACTCGTGGGGTGCCAACAGAAGTCCAAAATTCAGCCACCCATATCATGACTTTTCCCCACGAGTTATGATGTGAATGCCATGAATCGTGAGATGAATCATGGTTTGGACTCTAATGAGTTTAGTAAGTTTTTCCTAGGGAAATTTCAATCAAATCCCTAGTCTTTTAAATCACATACTATGTCGTTATAAGCCTTCCACATAGCATTGCACATAGGAACAAATGCTTAGCAATACTGACAAATCAATTTTAACATTAAAATGCAAATACAATGCACAAACAATGGAATGATACATGTTTGTCATATCTATACACACTCACTCCCCCTTGGGGATAGTTAGGACACATGAGGCCTAGCAAAGCTCATGTAATGTCTAGAAATGAGCTTGGATTCATATTTTCCTCTAGAAATCGCGACTCTAAATAAAATCACCACCAAAAACCTCGACCTCGAACCACATTCCTCGCAAAAAATCACGATCATAAATCACATTGCTGATAGAAACATTAACACATTTTTCTTAACACCATTAAACACCTCGACAACATATCTCATAATTGACCACCACCATTACAACATAAAAAAAATAGTGGTAACATATTTAACTTGGCGTAGCTAAAATACGTCATTCAAATACAGTTCACTTGTGTATATAACAAGAATCAATACAAGGACCTCAGAAATACCTTAAATGAATCTCATCAAAATCACAAAGTAGTAATTTAAAACTGAATAAATACATTCAATAAATCATTTCCTTATTTACTAGCCCTTAATAATTACATTGATACCCATATATATACTCGTCATCTCACCTATAACGGACCCCAAAATCCTCATTACTACTCTTTAAAAATCAGTAACGTATAAACACCTCGAGAAGAGTTAAAGAAAGTCCTAGCTTTCCATAAAGAAGTTTCAATACTAAAGTCAAAAACTTTCCTTTTCGAATAGTTTTCAAATGAGCCCAATATATTCAAATATGTATTTTATATAAGAAAATAAAATCATAGACACTCATATTTCAATACTTCAGCACCAAGTCAGCCCTAAAAGTCAAATTCAAGCTCCATGGGAATATTAGAACTTTACTTGACAATCATGTTAACCATAAAATACGAGGTTCCATGATGTGCCTAAACTTAAACCTCAATTAAGAAGTTTAAAGCGGTCATTGAAAAATATAGAATCCAACAAAGGTTAGGGAAGATCCTATATGGAATATGAAAGACAATATATCTACTAGAAGTTAAGTCAACTGAGAGTTGATACTTTCAAAGGGGGAATAAAAACAGTAAAATAGAAATATTTAGTAACTTTGATTATGATTTAATTTGTTAATAATGATTTTAGAACACTAGGATTGTGATCCCCTTGATTTCATAACTCCGTGGGTATTTTGTACTAGTAAACTATTTCAGTGCTTAATGAAAAACATGACTAGTCAATTACACCTAAATGCCTCCCGACCCTATTAAGTGTATATCACTTATCACCTCACTGTCTCAAAGTATTTTCCATACTAACCTTAGACTTAGCTCCCAGATAGACTATCCCTGTCATGGCTCAAGTCCTAAGATGGAGATCAATAACTTCAAATCTCTGCTGATTATTTTCTTTTCCTGTTTCTTAGCTTTCTATTGAGAAAGTAAGCCTTAAGGCGAGTTTTAACATCAATCACCATTAAGAAAGTCAAAACAAAGAGCATAGCAATACATACATGCACTCCGAGTTGTGAGTGTTTAGCTACTCATAATTGCAATAATAATATGAAAAATCAATAATAAATTAATAATAAAAAGGCATACAATAATGAAGTATAAAACTTTCATAATAATGAATGAATAATGTAATTAATCTAAAAATAATAAATAAAATATAAGAGAAAGAATAAATTAATGTTCTCTAGCTGGCAGGTGTTAGCTCTTTGTAAAATATTATGTACAACGTTATCAAAATATTGTGAAAATATAATATTTATAGGTATAGAATATAACTCCAAATAAAATAACTGAGTCTAAAATGAACTAGGAAAAGAAAATCGAATCAAAACTACTTTGGACGACGAAGGTCGGCTGCTATTGAAGTGCAATTAGTTGCCAAGGTTGTTATATTATTTTATTAATTAAATTTCATTAAGTTGCCTTCTTGATTTTTCTTTTGTAATCTTTTACATGTAATTCGTTTTATCTCCAAGTTTCTATATTTTCGCATAAAATCATTCCTACACTATAAAATCTAATATTAGCACAATATAAAATAATTTATACTCAAAAGACAACTAAAAATACTAATATATGAGGCAAATAATGACTAAATATATGTAATTTTGGCTTCACATCACCACCCCACACTTAGAATTTTGCTTGTCCTCGAGCAAATATTAAAGCTCATCACTATAAATCAAACTAGGAAAATCACCACTTCGGTTGATACAAATATTTAGGGCATATATAATTTAAAAAATTAAGTATATTTTTTTTATTCTTGTGCAAGATATATAAGCAAATAATAAATTTCTAACCTCCTAGCCTCAAGAACTGACTCTTAAGTTATCAAATTTAAACTTGTTCACCTATCTATGTCAATGAAAGCTAATAAATTCACATATTTATCATGAAACAAGTTCCCTCACAAGAAACAAATACTCCGCACACTCAATCTATATAGTCATATATAAATTAAGGACTTAGCATCAAAGCACAACTCTCACACTCACAAGGAATTCACATGTATGCACTAAGTACCATAGACTTTCCCATTATGTACATAGCCACTAATTAAGCAAGCTCGAATAGAATCAAATACGACTTTAAACGAGTTATAATGTTGGCTAGGGGACGGGTTGAAAAACAATGTATTAGTGACTTATACTTCTCTAAGCACTTTGAATTTTTTTGTACTTCATCACTCATTATTTTCTCACTTTATTTTTTAATCCTGTCTTCAATTATTTTCACCACCTATATCATCACATCAAGAACACATTCATTTATTTTTCCAAAACACTTTTCTTTTTTCATGTTATGATCTCTCAAAAAGGGTCTTTTTACCACAAGCAACTTTCATTAGTCACCTTTTATACTTGACTATCCCATTCTTTAAATTTAATAATCATAACATAGTCTATGCTATAGTGATAAAGGAAGCAGTTTGCAAAATACAGATTTAACAAAAGGATCAAGGCAAAAACACGGCTACCAAAGAAAATGTCATATGATCAAAAGGGATAACTAGTGATATAATATCTGAATAGGCTAAAATATACAAGACATATTAAAGAAGACCTAGTTTCACTTTCTAAACATAGCAATACTTTTTATTTCGCTTCAATAAGATGCATGTCATGTTCGAGAGTAAAATGCAAAACATCAAATATACAAAAATCCTCACCTCACATGGCACAAGTCTCAATCATGATGAATCAAATCTACTTCCATGATAGACAGTGCCATAGAAAACTATAAAAATAAGAAAAATTATATATACAGAGTCACAATAATAAGTCTAGGTGTCAGGAATTTTTTTATTTTATTTATACTCAAGCACTCACGGAATGTACTATTTAAGCTGAAGAGTAAATTATTTGTATCAAACAAGTCGAAAAAATCTTTTCTTTTCTCTCAATTTATTTTTATAAAATTATTAATAAAAAAAAATCTACCCTAAGAAAACTAATGACTATAATTCCTTTAATAAGTTCGTACCCGTCCATCGTTGAAAAAAGTCACTACTTCTTGCTAAAAATAATTGCTAAAATACACCTAAAAGGTAAAACTTACATTAAAAAATAAAAAATTACTCGGTACAAAAAACATCTCTTGAAAAAAATCGATGCACAAAGAAAAACAAAGAGATTATTATCTAACTAAGATAATACCTAAGTAATTTTTTCACTCCACACTGAATTGTGTCCGCAATGCATACAACAAATAATAAGAAAGTAAAAAAGATTCCCTGGTAGGCCAAAGACCGAAGTATAAACAACTCGTACGATACTCAGACTTCTCCAATTTATGGCTCTACATGTGGGTACCTCACATTTAGTTCCAATATAATAGCCTGCTTTTGCAATCTTCCAAAGACTTTGCTTCCTCACTCAAAAACCTAAAAACAACAGAAAAGAAAGCTACAAAAATAATAAAGAAGTAAAAAATAAAATAAAAATTATAAAATTGAGTTGCCTCAAAGCAACCATCTTATTTAACTTCGTGGAACGGTATTATTAACTTCTTTCTCGAACTTATAAATTTTACCCCTAATTTATTTTTTAATTTTCTATTATGCTCAAGGGGCGGTGATAGAAAGATAAAAGAATCAAGTAACGAATATCGTATATTTCTTTTTTTGGCCCTTAATTGAGGAATATATTTTTCTAATTCAAGCACAACAAATTTAAGAATATTGACACATTGTTCCTCATCCTTTGTCTCTTCTATCATCTCAGACGGTTTCATCACTATCTCACTATCTAAACACAATATAGAGAAATAATTCGGATGAGATCTAATGCGCCCTAACTCATGAATTGTATTACTATTTACATCCTCACATAATTTTGGTGTACTCTCCTAGAGATTGAAAACTTTAAGAAAAGTATTATCAAGTAGTATCTCTTTAATTTGACTTATAAGTGCCTTTTTTAATCTCACACAACTCGTAGCTAAATAATTGTGTGTCAAATGTATCAACATTTACACTCAATTCATCATTTAAGTTATGAATATCTGAGCGAAATCTGTAAACCTCTTGAGTGAGTTTCACTTGCCCTTCTATCAAGTGTGTTATCACATATTTCATACTCCCATAGAAATTCTCAAATTAATCTAATATTTTCCTGCAAACCTTCCTACTATAAAAATCACATGAATCATTATAATTTTCATTAGAAGGACTGGGGGTAGGATAATAACACACTGGAATTTCTTTAAAATGATCACCACACAGTTCACAAGATAGAGATGGTGCACACAACCCACCCTTAAGAATATATTTGCAGTATCTCCATATGAGAGGTCTTCTACAATAAGGATAAGGAATCATAAAACAGGAATGTTCATTATTCTCCACTTTTTCCTGCAAAGATGTTATCTCAAGAAGAGTTGTAAAATATTAAGAATAATTAAAAAAATTCTAATAGAATGAAGTCTAAAATAAAAAAAATAAAGCAAATAAAAATAGAAAATAATAATTAAAAGATGAAATAAGTCTAATAGAATATTCCTAATCCGTATTTGCCGCAAAAATTTGATGCGCCCAAACTTACACATCAATTAAGAAGTATAAAGCAGTAGATGACATATATAAAATCCAACAAAGGTTGGAGTCGATTCCACTGTGAATATGGTAGAAAATATGTCTACTAGAAGTTAAGTCAACCGAGAGTTGCTACTTTTGAGGTGGAATAAAAACAGTAAAACAACAATATTTAGTAACTTTGATTATGATTTAATGGGTTAACAATGATTTTGGAACACTAGCATTGCGATCCCCATGATTTCATAATTCACTGGGTATTTTGTACTAGTAAATTATTCCAGTGCTTAACATGTAGAATCTAACTAGTTAATTACACCTAACGCCTATGACCCTATTAATTGCATATCAATTATCCCTTTTGGTCTCAAAGTGTTTTTCATACTAATCTTAGCCTTAGATTCCAGACAAACTATCCCTATCATGGCTCAAGTCCTAAGATGGAGACCAATAACTCCAAATCTCTGTTGAATATTTTTTTTCCCTGTTTCTTATCCCTCTTTATCGAGTAGGTAAGCCTTAAGACTAGTTCTAACGTTAGCCACCAATAAAAAGTAATCAAAACAAAGAGAATAATAATATGTACATGCACACAAGTTTAGAGTTACTAAGTACTTTAACCTAGTTCATTAATTCATCATCGTTCCCACAACCCAATATGTGAGAGTTTAGGTACTCATAATTGTAATAATAATATCAAAAATCAATAAACAATTCATAATAAGAAAACTTATAATAATGAAGTAGAAAACTAGAAGAATAATGAAATAATAATGAAATTAATATAAAAATAATAAATAAATAAAATATAGAAAAGAAAAACCAATGTTCTCTAGCCGGCAACTGTTAGCTCTCTCTAAAATATTATGTACAATATTAATATTATGAAAATATAATAATTTTAGGTATAGAAAATAACTCCTCAAAAATAATTGAGTCTAAAACGAACTAGAAAAAGAAAAACAAATTAAAACTACTTTAGACAATGAATGCCTGCTTCATCATGTAGGACATGTGGCAGGTCGGCTGCTATTGAATTGCAATATAAATTACAATTAGCTGCCATGGTTGTTTTATAATATTTTATTAAATAAATTTCATTAAACTTCATACTTTATTTTTCTTCTGTAAATTTTTATATTTAATTTATTTTAGTTCAAAATTTTCATTTTCAAACCAAATTATTCCTTTACAATAAAATATAATAGTTCTCCGCTTGTTCAGACCTCTCCTTAACCTTAGCACAATATAAATAACTAATACTCAAAAGACAAATAAATAAATTTAGATATGAGGTAAACAATGACTAAATATATATAATTTTGGCTTCACATAATTCCTCTATAAATTATTTTCAAAATTAAAGTTAAAATCTCCTTCAAGACCTCAAGATGCCATTTCAAAGCTTAGACAAAAAAATCTCCAAATATATCCCCTTTAGATCATCAATCTTAAGAAAAAATCATCAATCATTGAGAAATATTATAATATTAGTTTTGAAATTTACCTAAGAAAAAATCTTCAAATAATCATTGAGAAATATTATAATATTAGTTTTGAAATTTACCAATAAAAAGTTATTGACAATCACCTAATGAATCTCTCAAAAATAAGTTCCCAAGCTTTAAAAATTGACTTGTGGGATTAATGGCAAAAAAAAAGTTTTAAATCTATCCTAGGTCAATCCTTCTCATTAACACAGAGGGGTCCATCGTGAACGTGCACTAACCCAACCCATACTCATTAACAATGCAATAGTCCATTTGCAAACACGAATTGCAAGTCTCTCTGAACAGGAAGCAACCTCCTACGCAGCCCATGGCTAGAAAACCCAGAGAAATCTTCACCCTTCTCCATGAATGCGATGAGGAGATCGTGAATGTGAAGAAAGAGGTTGGTGGCATCAAACAATAGCTTTGTCTGCTGAGCAATACAAAAATGTCCCAATTAGACCCATATATTTTGTTTAGGACCCAAAAGACATAAAATATATATGCTACCCGACTAAACTATTAAATCACCGTTTTGAGGTATTCTTGAGTCAATGTTGACCAAAGTCAGCTTCACCCTTTTAACTTTTCAACATATCATTTAAACGTTTAAAATAAAATTAAAAGATTTGAGACTTAAAATAAAGATACACCTATACAAAAACATAAATTCAAGAGTTGAGAAAACTGACGAAATTCCATTTTGAGCTCTACATATTTGGATATTAACCAAAGTTAAACCTACCAACTTCTAAACCTCCCATAAAGGAAAGATCACACCAATCCAACCGGACGATTTAATTTTCGAACTAACCAAATCAGCAGGCTATAGAAAACATAAAGTAACTGTAGAAGACAGGTAAAATGGTTATTTTATGTAAAAACTAAGAAATGACCCTTAGGATTGTACACTAAGGTAGTAAAGTTTTCTAACAAGTTAAAGGTTAAAAGATTTACATCTTCTCCTTTTCATCTGGGAAAAGAATGTGTGAATGGAATCCACATATAAGATAGTAGTTAAGATTTAAAAAAAATGTTAGGAAAAGGTTAAGGACGATGGATAGAAGAATTTCTCGGAGTACAGTCAGTACAAAGAACTGCGACTACATTCGATACTGGAGAAACTCTGTTTTCTCTTGTAAATAGCTAAATCATTGATTCTATTGTAAATTGATGATCCCAGTTTCAGGTTTTCTCTATCAAATGAATAAGACAACACGAATTTATGTCATTTACGCTATATTTACTTGATGAAAATTGAGAACTAGCATTGTTCTAGATGATGGATATGAAATAATGATTAGAGAGATTCTACAAGAAGTAGCCACATGTATTTCTAGGTTTTGGAACTTATTATTAAAAATGGTTACTAACAATACAAGTAAAACTGATAAATTATGCATAAATTGGGAATGATCGGATCATATCACTTGAGTCATCGACTAAGAATCATACTTGTAAGAAGACTAGAATGGGACCAAATTGAAAAATAAGTGAAACATCTATCATATAAAATAACACTATTGTTAACGTTATGTTGCTTTAATTTTTGTGTGTGACTTTTCAAGAATATTTGAATGAAGATCACGAAAATAAGACACACCGGCTTGTGAAAATGAAAATGAGTATTGTACTTTTTGTTCCTTCAACCAATTCTCTTTTCAAATGAATTTTTCTTGCAAGGTTTTTAAAACAAAAGAAACATAAAATGTATTATGAAAATATCATGTGCTCACTCGACCACATAGATATGACATTTAAGGAAGACACCCAGTGTCTGAATCCTCACATCTTCAATTCAAACATTAGAGGATCATCCAATGGAGTCGGGTTATACACTGATGAATCTTAAAAGATTGCTAACAACTTTCGCTAATAAATCTACCTTATAATAAGAAATAGTTACAATGAATCTCGAATAGGCACCTGCAAAACAGAGCCCAAGGTGGTCCACATGGTAATTCTCTGATAC
>JBDJHY010556109.1:3523-16768 GCA_039654485.1 Withania somnifera
CTTTGTGTACCTTGTCAATTCCTTTCATTCAAGCTAGTTTTGGATTGTTATTGGTACGTTGAGCTATATCTACTCCATCTCCGCTCATGCATTTGTCTTTCAGTGCATGTTTCCTCTCCTTGATTCATGTTTTTGTCTATGGTAACATATATATCTCTGGGCTAATTGAGGACCTTTCGGAGGTCCAATTGAGATTATTTTTAAACCATAAGTTTCATGAGCTGAGGCCTGCACACTAGTATTTTTATTTTATTTTCTATGCCACAAGCCCGCACGACCATTTTTAGGCCTAATTTTCAACCCAGATTTCCCTTTGCAATATGGTTATCATTTTTTTATTGTAACCTTTAGATATCTAATTTGATAGTTTTGAGAAAATTTGGGCCTGTTCAGGCTGGTGCTACATGCTTTTCGAGGGTTTACACCGGTGCCTAGGTAAGCTAGGTTTTCTTTTTCTCAGACTGCATAAGTACATGGTAATTATAGCACCAACGTCTAAAATGTGGGGTTGGGACTTAGGATTGATCACCCTTTTGCCATGTTAGTTACAGTTGCTATCCTATTTATGCTTTCTCAGCCTAGTAATTGAATTGAGTAGTGCCCTACGGGCTATTGTATGGTCTTTGGGTGTTGTTATCTCCTAGTTTATACATTGGTGACCTCTCTATGAATAAATTGTGACTGTTATCCTTGATTTTCTGTCCTGTGGGTGTACTACCGGGCCTCCGGGGCCTTGGGTTTTTCCTTGGATGGGATGTGGGAGTATTTTTAGGCCTCATTAGGCCAATTATTCGCCACAGGTTTCAATTTTATCTATATTTCTTGTGAGTGGGGTGTGGGATAGAGTTGTGTTCCCTTTTCAACCAATATGTTTTAGATGGTGGCCTCTAGCCAATCATGGTATTCAGGATGATCTTGGTATTACCTTACAACACGAGTCTTGAGATTATGTTACTTGTATGCCCAGGAGATGTACTATTTTATCCTGGTTAGGGCAGGTGGATCCTTGGCCGAGCTATGCAGAGCCTAGTTGAGTTATATATCTGGATGGATATGGGATATGGTTAGCAAAACGTCTTAAGTTGTTCGTTAGCTACTTTATATGTCAAATAGCTTTTCTTTACGAGCATGCATTGGTTACTGGGGCACAATATGAGTCTGGTTCGAGATATGAGATAACCTGATTAACTAATAAACCTAAACTTTTCATTAAGTGAATCTGTAAGGGTGTTTACTTTTATATGTATACTTTCTGCGACCACTAGTGGGTTAGCTACTATATTCTCACACTAATATTACATTATTTACAAACTATCAACTATGTTGCTACGGTTTGGTCTGATACTGAGATGTCGTATTGATATATGATTTTTCCTTGAGTGCAGCACAACCTCAACCCTAAGAGTTTAGAGTATGGTACTGATATATGATTTGTCCTCAAGTGTGGCGTAACCTAGACAACATAAGAGTTTAGAGTGTGGTACTAATATATGATTTGGCCTTAGGTGTACTGCAGCCTCGACAACCTTAGAGTTGGGAGTCTGGTATTGATATATGATTTGGCCTCGAGTACGGTGCAACCTTGAAAACCTGAGAGTTGAGAGTGTGGTACTGATATATGATTTGGCCTCGAGTGTAGCGCAACCTCGACAATTGGAGAGTTGAGAGTATGGTACTAACATGTGATTTGGCCTCGAGTATGGTCCAACCTCAATAGCCTGATAGTGAGATTATAGCGTGTAGGAGCTATGGGAAAGCCCTCACAATTCTCCACCATGGGCCCTTTCGTTCTGGATTAGTCAAGATGCCATAGGAGGGGTATACGGGGGAGCAGAGGTATATGGACATAGTCTCTCGATGGATTTGGATTACTAAGATACACACCAGAGGGGGAGCATGCGGTATTCTATTGTAACTTTTATACTTCTGCACCCCCTTGCATTATATACTTCTGTGTTTGTTTGTGCCCTTTGGACCTAATGGGGAGGCCACATTGGGTTCTGGATGTGCTGTTTGTGCCTACCGGTGGGATAGGGGTCAGATAGGTTTTGTTTTACTAGTTAGTTACCTTGTTTGTTCTACTAACAGGATGGGGCGTCAATGAATTTTATTTACTATCTAATAAGCTTACCTTATTGCCTTATTTCCTATTACTATATTAGTTGCGTTTGTCTTACCTTTTTGATTCCTTGGTAGTCCATAATCTTGTGTTAGCTGGATACGGCGCTAGAGCTTTAGGTATGTGTCGAGCTATTATCAGTCTTATTGTTATTTAGTTTTTCCTTTTTTCTGCATTAAATAGATGGTTCTTGGGTTTGCTCTCCCTAGTATAGCTGGATGCGTTGCCCGTTTTCCTTGGGTTGTGGGCGATACCCTGTTACCTTATTAACTAATCTTCTATTATTTCTCTTAGTTGTTTATTTTCTGTCCATTATTGAGGTCCCCCGGCTGGACCAAGTTTGTTTCCTCTACCTCCTACTTGAGGATTGTTTGCCTTACTGTTTATCCTACTCCTTAGTCGTACCCTAATTACCTTTCTTTTTATCACCTTGTATTTATTATTGTTCTGTTTATTGCTTTCTTTGTATCTTATGCTCACCCGGTCAGCCTATGATGGCTACTGGATACTTGTTGTTGTTGGTACTCATGCTACACGTTTGTATTGTTTTCTTGGTGCAGGGCTTTGGGTTATCTTTGAGGACATAGTTTGTGCGGTCATCTTTTGAGGGCATCGGGGATCATGGTAAGTTCATGGAATTCGGATGCCCCTTCTCCAATCAAAACAACTTCTATATCCATTTATAGTCGGAGATAATTATGCTTTTGTATTATATAGTGATGTTGTACTCTATTGTATTTAGATGCCTTATGTACCAATGGTTCCAGGTCTTGGGGATAGTTGTTTCAGTTGATTTCTGTTATGCCTTCCTGTTTCTCTTCTTCATGTGCTTTATTCTTATTGATTGAGTCTTGTGGTGTCGTCATTGGTTGTTGTTTTAGACGATCGGTTTAGGCTTGTCTACTAGCAGGAATTGGTAGAGGCCATCATGATCCGCATTTTAGGTCGTGACAGATCGGTACTTACAATCCACGACTAAAGGATCCCCTACAGGTGTAGACATAAAGAGAGGAATAGGTAGGGAGTCATTAGTCATATTAAATCCGAAAGCAAGATAGGTAGAAATATATGAATAGTAGAGACAGATCAAATAATACTAAAGCATGCTGGTGTCACATTGGGAAAATACCTATAATCACTGCATCAGAGGCCTATACCTCTGGTCTTACTGGAAATGCATAGCAATGTCTCCTACTGCTAACAGAAGGGACATCTCCTCTACTAGCACCTATCGAAACTGTAGCCCTACCATCACCTTTACTAGGAGACCAACCACCCCTACCAGGCTGTTCCCTACCAAAATCTCTCAGAAGGTGCTGGTGCTCTAGCTAGATGTTAAGAACTAGGCTAGACTCTGCAATGAGCAAAACCTTACCATAATTCTTGGATCTTCATAGGTATAACAAGACCTTAATATGTATGCAACTACAACGGCCCAGATGAAACTGAATGACCACTATAACCCATCTGACTCTACTGAGAACCACGAGACATATGCCCTTGAAAAAAAAATTCCATGGCCAACATACTCACTCTAGAAGTTTTCATAGCATACTGGACTGATTTTTGTTGATTAGATGATCCACCCCTCATGAAAAAAATCCTACCACGGGGTGTAGAATTTGAGAACTAATCAAACAAACGGGACCTCTTTCCCCTAGTATCCCTGAATTCCTCTTGCTCAATTAACTCAGCATCCTTGGCTATGCCAACTATATCAACAAAAGATTCCCCTTGACATGCCAAAATGAACACAACTATACGAATAGTATATGCCAATCCACGAAAAAAATTATGAATCTTCTCAAATGGATTAGTGAGAAGTTATCCGACATATCTAGATACAACACAAAACCAAGTCTCATACGCTTCTACGGTCATGTCACTGTGAGTTAAAGTCTCAAAGATATGCCAGTTTTCCTCCCTCACACTTCAAGGAACATATATATCACAGAAAGCCTACGAAAACTCGTCCCAAGTAACAAAAGGTGACTCGGATGGTCTTTCCTCTACATAAGATCGCCACCACTTTCAGTCTGGCCCATCCAACTACAAAGATGTGTATAAAACTCCATATGAGTCTAATAGTCTCGTACTTTCAAAAAGTCTCAACAAGTATCCAAGAACTCAAAATTCTCATCTACTCTGCCACTCTAAAATGTCGGGGGATCCATCTTCCTAAATTTCTCATTACGACGCTACTCATTATTTGACATTGCCGCTCCAAGAACAATCGGGGCTTCAACACCCTGTATCTATACCCCCTTATCCATGTGAAGCATGGGTGGATATCCCACTGTATCATGCATGATAGGGACCTATTGTTGCTGAATTAGGGTCTAAGACCCTACACCATCCTGAGAACCACGAGGTATGTCAGTTGCACCCCCACCGTGAGATAGCATCCCAAAAAAACCTACTACTCAAAGTAAGGTCTCCTGTAGCAATGGAGTGGCAATATTATCTGGAGTTGCCTGTCCCTCAACATTATGTATCTTGGGCCCGGGAGGCTACCCTAGCTTGACCAATATGACTCCTTGACCCTTTCCTCGGGTCTGCTTCTGTCTTCTACCCCTAACTGGTGTCTCCTTAACCAGTGCAGGGTCATTCTCTCCTATGGTTTCCTTACTAGTTCTCACTATCTATCATAAAACAACTTTATCTTAAAACACGAACAAACTTAACGCATGATAAGAATGAAAGAATGAAGGGAATAACTTACTAAAGGCTCTATAACATCTCGAAGATATGCAACAAATATCTCCATATTGATTTGCGAGACTCTACTAAGAATTGGCTTATACACTGTTAGACCCATGAACCTAGGGATTTGATACAAATTTTTCATGACCCAAAAACCTAAGTCGTGATGGAACCTTCCTTACCCACCTATAAAGGTAATCTTAAACACTTCTATAAGGGTAAATGTGGAAAATAATGAATCAGCAAGAAGAAAAAGGGTATAATATAAAAATCCAACTACATAACCACCCAAGAAACCAATATAACTGTGTACAAGCCTCTAAGTATAAAAAATACATAGATGAATAATATATAAGTCTCAAATGTCTAGAATCCTTAAGCAGTATCTAATACATAAATAAAAGCCTTTGGGAATCTTCTGGATGACTAATAACTACCTCAACTCCCTAAAAACTGGAGACTCAAACTTGATCCGAAGGAATATGGTCAAACCGCGCCGACTTGTGCACCTACACAAGTGTAGAAAGCAAGGGAGTGAGTACCAAATAAACAATGGGTACCCAGTAAGTATCCCTAGCATGGCACTAAAACAAAATGATGACGAATATCCAACTACCCTAATCATCACAACCACAATCCTCTAGACATTGAGATGCAAATAAGACTAGAACCAACAGTTTATAATAAAAATTAATGATAGATAAAGGGCTTTAGGATTGATAACAGTAATAAACATATCAAGAGAAATTAGTAATGAATCAGTAAACTAGAGTGTCAACTACAACCGATCCCAGGTCCATATCCATATGACATCAATAGAGAATTACCAGTAAAATCATATGGTGTATTCAACACTCAAGTGAAACAACTCAAATCATATAAAATGTTACGTCCCATCCAGTCCATTCTTAGGCGCCTCCCTCTCGAGTCCATTTCACAAATCATGGCTTAAAACCTAATTTTTGTGCTAAGGACTCATAGGCAGAGTCCATAGACCCTCAATTACTTCCCATTCCACAAGTACGACCGCAGTAGGAAGGGTACATCTAATGTAAATGAGAAACGAACTCGTGAAGTGGATGCTTATAAGAATAGTCCAAGGTAAACAACCCATCAATATCAGTCTCAACCATCACATCATTCCTATCTCATATAGATCTATCTATGTATTTCAACTCATCACCATTAAAAGTATTTATTACAATTTCCCATCACCTTTATGAGGCTTTTTATTTCAGTTTCAAGAGAATATAACTCATCTCCCACCTTGGGATTATCACTAGTCCTATAATTTCATCATAATCGGCCATCTTAGGCTTACAACATCTTTCCAATTCATGAAATAAGTAAGTCAAAATAATATCATATCAATGAATAAAAGGGAACCAAATACACATGCTCACGAAGTAGAGAGGCAATAATGCAATCAGTGAATGTACGTGAGATACAATACTATAAGATGTAACATATAAATCCAATCACAATATCATAGAAATACAGGGATGAACCTCAGACCTTGCTTTTACATTATCATTGCTCTTACATCATAGAAACTCCAGTATAAACCTTGGACCTTTCTTGCATATTATCATTATTCTTACATCATGGAAATGGTGGTATGAACCTCGACTCTTTCTTTCATATCATCAATATTCTCACGTCATAGAAATGCCAATAGGACTTCGGCCCTGGCTTTCATATTGTCAATATGTTCACTTCTTAGCAATGCCGGTACGGACCTTGGACCTTGATTTTATATCATTAATATTATCACATCTTAGAAATTCCAAGATTCAACAATAATTGGGCTACACTAATTAAAGAGAAATATGACATAATGATAGTAAATAAGTCAACAAGCCCCACACAGATGAAACTATCAATTAAGAAATCAAATCATGTATGTAAGGCACACACATGGGCACAATAATCAATCAATATCAAGAATACATAAAACCCCATTCAAGTATAATAAAGAATATACAACATCTCAACTCGATAGAGGATAAATGATTCAAGTCATTAGCACTGTTTGTTCTTTTATTTTGACCCCGCATGTGTGACTCTAGTGTCCGGGTAGGCACTTCACCCACACTAACACCCCTAAATAATCCCCATTATTCCTAATTACAAGTAAATAACACATAAAAAGGATCCTACAATACTTTGTAATAAACTCAAGCCTCCATTTGCCTTTACCAAAGTAAAATTCAATCAAGCTGGTGCCTTCCCCTTACGTTGAGCTTCTGAATCTTTAAATTCTATTAAATAATGAATTTCCCATTCAAAATCATGAAAATGATACTAATATAGAAATACTTTAACTTGGGTCCAATAATTCACTCAAAAGTCAAATAAAAAAACACATCTCAAAATTGGGAAGCTTTCATGAAATTCAAGTCACCTATAGCTTAGGAATTAATATAAAGTTTAATTTGAAAACTGGGCTCAATTTGATAGTCAAAATATTCATATATTTATAAAAAGTGGGATGTAATTCCCTAAAGGGATTCTTTCAAATCATACGAAATAAGGATGAACCCATGCTTAGAATCCATAAATAATAGGTGTTCGGGCGAAAGTCTTACCAAAAGTCTTGGATCTTTGCAAACTTTATTACTTGAATCTTCCAAAGAGGAAGTATCTTCTAATGTGTTTAATAAGGATTTTGGAACATAAAAATGGAGTAAATATCGTGCAAGGCTTATATAAGTGCTTCGAAGTATGTAAAAGTCCAGAATTTCCCTTCACTAAGAATCTGGAAATACTATAATCTAAGCCTGAGCCCTACGACCCCCTGTACATGCTGTGAGGTCATGGTACAGTCCGTACCAATGGATACTTGTCGTGTGAGTTCCATATGTGCCGCTGTACGAGCCATTTGGCTACTCTATGGGCCTGGTAGCTCAAATACCAAAATTTTATCTAACTTTCAAATGGACTTTCGAAACTCATCCCAGACCCCATGAACACAAATCATAAGTCACTTTTAAGCATAAAAATATTTTGGACCCATTGGAATCATAAAAATGAGAACACGAGCTATCCTTGACCAAATATTCCCATGGTCGATAAAGCATGAACTTACTCTCCAATTTTCAAATGCACCCGGAATCTATGGAACACTATCCAAACCTTATTCAATACCTATTTCGACCTTTAGGATCCAACAAAATTGATGAAATTCAAATCCAAGCGTCCGATCATCAAATATTGACCAAAGTCAAACTTTTGTCTTAAAACACAACTTTATCTCATCAAATGAGCTAAATCCAACAACAAAAGCCTAGAACTAAAAACAAAGATCCTCCTAGATAACAATTTTTTGTAGATATTTTTTGACTACTTTCTTTTTTTTACTCAAACGATAATAAAAATCCCAAGATTGAATTATGTAGGAATGAAATCAAAACTTGGATCTGATACCAAATGATATGGATATGGATATGTATAAATAAAAACTCAAAACATGATAAAAAAGATACAAAGATAAAGATAAAGGATAGATATTGTGATACAAAAGGGATTCATAGGCAACCAAGGGGTATTTTAAACCCCAAGACCTCTTATTAATGTACCTATGAGAACCACAATCTTATAAGACCTCAAGAAAATAGAATCTCCTTGAAACCACCATTTCTCACAAAGGTTCAAACACAAGATTTACCAAAAAGCTATCAAGTCTCTACCAAGAAAACTCTCAAATTCATACATAATCAAAATCTAACTAATGAAATAAAAGGCTACCTATATATACTAAATGGGGAAAGGGAAGGCTATTTAATTACAAGAATACCCTTAATGAATAAGGGCCTTGTTTGGAAACTTTAAAGGCCCGGAAACTTTATGATAGCTTTTCTTTGTAAGTGTATTCCCCTTTCTCTTTATTACCTCAATGTCCCCTCTTCATGCTATCTTCCAAATTTTGTTGGCCTTCACGCATGGAGTCTCAATTATCTTCAAGGACTCGACCTTCACAAGAAAGTAGTGCATGGCTTGGAAACTTAAACTAAGAGCTCCTTGAAGCACTTTAATCATGGTGAACATGGTCTATTTTTCTCCTTTAGTCAATGCTTTTTTGAGCAGGCCTCCAAGCCTTGTTTTGGCATGAGTGATGTCGGGACATTTCATATAATCCTCCCCTTCTTCAAAAGGATTTTTCCTATAATCAAAACTTAGAAAAACCATAGGGAAATATGAACAACACATCGTCATGGCATGAGGGTTAGGGTTAGTAACAAAAGTTCTATAATCAAGCCATGGTTGCACAAACTTAACTTATAACCAAGTATCAAATTTAGGCACAAGGATTGGAAAACCCACCGCAGAAAATCTACTTGGCTAATCAAAGAACCTTAACAATGGGGTAATTAGAGAGAACCATCTTATTCAAGCAAAAACATAGGTAAATCATCAATGGTCCTATATTTCATGATGCACAAATTCCCTTCTTGGTCATGTAACACAAAATAGCCTACATGGTTAAGTGAAATATAATCAACAAGGTCAATTGAAATTTGAATTCCACCTAACACATTGGCTATCATCATGGGTGGATTTCTCCCAGTCCATCACTAGGGTCAAATACAAAGGTATCCCCTGTACAAACTGGCATATAGATCACAATAAAGATCACAAGATCAATGATATTCACATCAAAGAGAATAAGTGATAATACTATTCACTTTACTAAGTATGCCAACAACTTTATTCTTATTAAGATTTTCACGGGGACCAAGCTCGTATTACCCTTAAGGAAATGGGAGCCAACACTGAGGTCAAACGGGAAGGAACAACATGAATGGGATCACTAAAATTCCCAAGGACCGATTGTCACTCCTACTCACATATGAATAAAACTCTACACACATGAGTGCCATCATATGCAAATAGGTTATAAAGAAAGGTGTTTCTTAAAATTTCATTTTTGGGGCCCTCAAATGTAAGATAACTATTGGTTTCAATAGCATCATACAAACTCAAGTTGAAGGCCTCCTAATGAAGAAGAGTAAAGGATAAAGAAATCACCACCTTCTCTTAAAAAAGCAATCACGTTATAAAGAGAGGTGTAATTTAGAACAACTTCATCTAAGATGTACCCAATTGTCATATCACCAAGTCTTGGTACACAAAAGGAGGAAGAAGCATCAAATAAAGAACAAAGATCACCTTCCTCTTTGAAGTTATCTTTCCCTACAAGTATACTTTCATCTTCTAGGAAAATATTTCAAACTTGAGAAGGATGTACTCATACTATAGTGGGTTTTCACAAATATGGCAACCCTCAAGGAGAGTCTCTAAATCATCATGTTATACCCTATTAGGCAGTTCACCAGGAGTGATTTCAACATTATATTCATATAAGACATTATATTTGAAGAGTGAGCTATAAATGAAAGAAAGAGACTTCAAACTTGAAATTTCACTCTCAACAAGGCAAACATCATTATTTGCATCAATTTCAAGAATACTATCTCCATAAACAAGATAAGGAATAGGATACTCCACACACAACTTGCCCAAAAAGTCACTTCTAGTCTCATGATCAACTACAACAACACTAGTTGGAGGATCATTAAGCACACCACAAATATCCTTATCTAGTGGATCATATTTGAAATTAAGTTGATCAAAACCATCATGCCAAGATAATACATTATCATTGAGAGTACATGTAGAAACACTAGGTGGACATGGAATGGTCTCACAAGGAGATTCAGTCTGATCATCAATAGGATCAACTAGTGTTTGAACATCCTCTACAAGAATAGTACCATATTGTCGCAAAGGATCACTTGAAAATATACTATCAACCAAAGTGTATGTGTCAACACTAGGTGGAATCAAATTAATCTTGCAAGAAGAATTAATTCATTCATCTAAGGATCAACTAGTTCTTCCATGACCTCAACTTGTACATTGTCAACACAAGGAAAAGAATCATTAAGCACACACATAGTTAAGCCACTAGTCACACTCACACTATAATCATGTTCATTCATAAGAGTAGAAGTATTAAGAGTTACTATTGTACCTTTAGGATCATGAGAAATATTCTTCTATGCCTTGATGCATAGCCTCTTTTACCATGGTTGTCTCTTTTAAGTCTTTTGAAAGAAGGCTATGTCTTTCCTCTTTTCCACAAATGGAGATATTTGGCTGGGGACTTGGATTAATCCACTTGTCAATCTTTTACCTATACAAGAGTCCCTACTAAGAGAAGGACAAGAATAATAAGGGTTGTATTGGGTTTTGTGGTAACCCCTTACATCACTCCACATAACATCTCCTTTTTTTGTATTAGGTTGTCTTTTTTCACTCCCTTACTCCCTTAAATATTTTGTCTATCAATTTGCATTTTAAGAGTTGAAAGGATTCCAATACCCCATTGATCCACAAAGTATTTGGACAAACTCTTTTATTTTGGGTTCCCCTAACTATAAAACCAAATGTCTCCAAAGCACAAGTGGCAAAAGTCCACGGGAGCCACACACACCATACCTCTTCTCGGAATCCATTGCAACTAATAGTGACCTTTACACACTTAGAAACCTTGTATCCATCCATGACATATGAATATTGGTTTTTAACTAAAGTCAACCTTAGGTAACCTATGTTATGTGGGGTAATATATTTTGCATAACAACTGTCATTGAGGATAAGATAAATCCCATGATTCCACAAATTGAATCTTTGATCTTACGAACTTGTCTTCTAGGATCCATATTGTAGAGATTTTGATACCTCTTTGGAATGTACTTGGATTTCAAATACTCTTTCAACCATTCCCAAGTCAGAGTATAGATACTTCTCCTTTTCGCTACCCACCATTGGTATGCTTCTCTTTTTAGATGGATAAGAACTCTCCAAACCTTTTGATTTTCCTTTATATTGCAACTTTGGAAAATGCACTCACATTTCCATACCAATAAAGGAAACTTTGGGACCACCTTCTTCCTCAAAGATAGGAAGAGTGACATCTCTATTTCGATCTTTGTACCCCAACTTTTGTTACTTGGTATTGAGAAGTATAGGATGTGGTTTCCATAAATATTAGAGATGAAATTTCCCTCCTTCCCGTTTGAAAACTTCTACTTGAGCTAGTGCAACTACTAACACTCCTTGAACTAGAGTAAGATTACCCTCTAGATTTGGTGTATGAATCTTCACCAACTCTAGGAGAACTTTTCTTATAGATCTTATCTTGTGGAGTGAGGAATGTACCATACTTCATACTAGAATTTTTCATAGGTTGATAAGTGTAAGACTTATCACATACTCCACTATCATCATAGGAACCCACACACCACTCCTCATACTCTTCATTATCACCATATGTGCATTGCTATTTATTTTACTTATAATCACCTCAGGGATAGTATCTCTCATTTTCATATGCCTCATGATCATGGATATTTTCATAGCCTTTATATGCTCCATCGTCGTCATACCCATAACTTTCGTTACTAGAATCATAGTCGCCCTATCGTAGTCTCCATAATTCGAAGCCATAGATGAAATCTCTTTATGACTACAAAAGAAAAAAATGTACCTATAAAAGAAACAAACCAAGATAGTAGTAAAATCCTCACAAACACTCATTTCTCTCTTTGAATACCTCATAAATTTGGCTCGTCTTGCCTTGAACCTTGCTCAATCTAAAAGTATCCAAGTGTCAATTAATGTTTGAGGTCTTAATGGATTCTTTTTTCCACAAAGAACAAAAATAATAATAGACTACAATCAAGAAAGTCTACGAAATAATATTAGAAAAGCTTGAAAGAAAGCCATATATGAAAGAAGTAAATTCTAAAATTAAACTAGTGAATAGTTGGTATGAACTAATACTAATAAATTACTAGTTGAGAAGAGATGAGAGAGGACTAAGAAACTTGGAATCCAAGGTTGCGTTGGATTTGAAGTACTAGACTTGGAATTTGTAATTGAGTTTGGGTACTTAAGGTGGCTCGACCCTCCTTGGACGGCTCATCCAAGTGTCTTGGGCTTGAGTCGTCCAAGGGTAAGTGATCTGCCTCTTTTGATCCTTATGGATGTATTGGAACTCTACTTTGGGGTAGGCTGGTCCACAAGCTTGCGACTGGTCCAAGGCTATCCTTGGTTTGTCGTCCACAAAGAAGTAGTTTATCTCACTTACAAAAAGTGGATAGCTTAGGTGTGTTGAATGAGGGAGGTTTATACCATAAGGTTTTGGACTTCCCGAAGTTAAATTTTCATTGGTTGAACTTTTTTTCTTGGTTTCTTTGACCCTTATACCCTTAGTATAGACCCTTTATGCAAAAAATAACACTTTTTCACCACTTTGAAATAAGGCTTTTGATCAACGTCCCTTTTTTATCCAAGAACAACTTTTGAAATTAAAATTTCCAACATCACTCAAATGAACTCCGAATCACTTTAAATTT